>APFE030548805.1:0-19361 GCA_000404065.3 Pinus taeda
GGGTTTGTCCCTGGCTAGCGCCACATCTTGTGTCCTCTTGTCTTGGCTTGTCTTCTGTGATTTATGTTTATATTCTATCTGCAGTTTACTTTAATGTTGATATGATTGCTAATCTGGAAAAGATATGGAGCTAACTGTGAAAATTGAAATAAATTGCTCTAAGAATAGAACATACCTAAAATTAACATGGTATCAGAGCTGAGTGAAGACAATGCCTAAGCAAGAGTGAAAGAGCAATCACCAAAGATAGTTGGGAAAGGACAAAAGGATCAGTGGATTCCTCATTCCTCTTCGAATTCACCAAGGGTGAAGTCGAAGCAGAGAATATTATCAGAATGGCACAATGGAATATGGCCTACCTAAAGATCACTTCATTGGAGGGCCGGATCTCAGGGTGGAAGGAAAGACAGATAACTAGTTCGACCATTATGCTAAGGATTGCCTGAATGGCAGGGACACATCACTTGACGATGATAACAATCATTCCAGGGACATCTTCAATGATCAAAGGAATGATAGGTAATGCAAATCATCAAGGAAATGGCCGACTTTTCATAGAAAGCAAGGAACTCCAGGTATGAAGAATCAAATGTTGTTTCTGATAAGATGAAGAAGTGCTATCTTGTATTGTCCCTCTCCTTCAGATTCTTTGGGAATCTGGCTTATAGATTGTAGTGCTTCAAGGCACTTCATCGGATAGATGGGTGCACTCTCCAATTTGGTAGAGATGGAAACAATCGTGGGATTATACTTGGAGTCGATGCCACCTATTCCGGAAAGGGTGTAGGGAATGTTAGCTCTCAATTGAATAAGGGTAAATCGATTCATTTACAGAATCTCTTTTATGTACCTGATGGTAAGAAGAACCTGGTGTCCATCTCGGAAATGGAAGTCAAAGGTTTTAATGTGGCATTCATCGATGGAAAGGTACGTGTTAAAAAATATAATTTTCAAAGATGCTTTTTCTCATGGGTTCAGGGTTGGCAATTTGTATCAAATTGCAAGATGGTCCATTGAGGATCATGTCAATTGACATATCACATCTATAACACCAGAGGTCTACCTATGGGGCCCTACCTGATGTGAGTCAAATGGTGATAGGGATGTCTGAATTCAAGTACAACATGAAGGTGTATGTCTGAGATGTACCTAAGGAAAATCTTATAAGGGGACCACTCCCCTCATGCAACAAGGCCACAGGTTTGGAACAACCTGAGGAGTTTGAGATTCGTGATCGGGAATCTCATGTATACAGGTGGAAGAAAGCTCTCTATGGCTTGAAGCAAATTACCCCGGGCGTAGTATGAGAGGATTGATAGCTGTCTGATGAAGCTGAGATTCACTAGGATTGAAATCGATCCAAACAATTACCCGAAGGTTGAGGATGATAGACCTCTCATACCAACACCTCATGAGGATGACCTATTTCTGACAGGTGCAGACCCTCTCATTTGCAAAAGTAAGAGGGAGTTGGATTCCGAATGTGGAATGATAAACTGTAAGCCTGTGACTGCCTCGAGGATCTTAACTTTCAGGACTTATATGGTAGTGATGTCAGACCAGATTTGGGAAATGCCTCTGAGTTTCATAAACTCATTCGCGTTGATGTTCTTGGTGAACTTCCGTCCAGACATATGTTTTGCAGTTAGCATGGTGAGCTCATATTTGGTTGAGCCTCACTGGATTGGTGCCAAGAATCTTATGAGATATCTTTGGGGCACAATCTCTCATGGATTGAGATACACTACCGAAAATATGAAACTGCATGATTATTCGAATGTTGACTAGGCAAGCAGTGTGGAGGATCACTAGAGAACTTCTCAATGTTGGTTCTCTTTGGATTCTGCTTCGATATCATGGATGAGCAGGAAGCAAAAGTCGATCGCTATAAGCACCGTCGAGACCGAATACATAGCTACAAGTATGATCTCGTGCGAAGCTGCATGGTTGCAGAAGCTCTTAAGTGAGCTGTTTGTACACATGATGAATACCATTGTGATTCTCCGCGACAACGAGAAGGGGGATACAATTATTGAGGAATCTCATATTCGATGATTGCTTCAGCAAATAGACATCAAATATTGCGTTATCTGCGATATGGTAAGTCAATGAACGAGGAGGCTCCATCGCATTGAGACTGATGTACAGGTCGTAAACATTTTGTCAAACCCCCAGGGAAAGGTCAAATATGTGAATTTCCTGAACAACTTGGAGTCGTTGAGAGACCTTCTTATAAGGGTCCTGCATGTTGCATGCATTGAGATCTGGGAGCTCTGGGGGGCTTGGGGTACTTATTGGAGTGACATACGACCACAGGGCGACTCACGCTCCCCTGGTGGTGCGCTATGTACAAGATGGCAAGTTCAACCTTCCCTTGTGATACCCCATGGCGACTGTGGAACAGGATGATTAGTTCTCCTGTGGGCCAGGATGATTAGTTCTCCCATGGCAATTGTGGAACAGGATGATTAGTTCTCTTGTGGGCCAGGATGATTTGTTCTCCATGGCGACTATGGAACAAGATGATTAATTCTCCTATGGGCAAGGATGATTTGTTCTCCGTGGTGACTGTGGAACAAGATGATTAGTTCTCCTGTGGGCCATGATGATTAGTTTTATGTGGCATCCACTGATAGGATAATTCATTCTCCTTTGAATAGGATGATTAGTTCTCCTGTCGAGGCATCCTACCCATGCAGTCTAGGACTCATGGGAAGTACCTCTCATCTGATCAATGAGCATGGAAATGAGGATAGGGACCATAGTAGTACTATCGATGGACGCATCGTTGTATCTATCATACTCCCTATGCTAGGATGACCTCCATTGATTTGGGATCAATGAAACTGATCTGGGATCAGTATGAGTGGTTTGAGACACTCTCTTGTGACATTAATCTGGGATCAATGAAAGTGATATGGGATCAGTATGAGTGGTTTGAGACACTCCCTTGTGACATTGATCTGGGATCAATGACACTGATCTGAGATCAATATGAGTGGTTTGAGAAACTCTCTTGTGATATTGATCTGGGATCAATAAAACTGACTTCGGGTCAGTAAGAGTGATGTGACACACTCTCTTCAAATGAAACCAACTTCGGTTTAGTAGAAAATTGTATGAGACATTCTCGATCAATTCTTCTTCTTCATGGTTCAGTAGAGCATAGCTTAGCAAATCAGAGCTCAGCAGATCAGAGCAGTGCAAGGCATTGATGTTAGAGATGGTACAGTGGGACATATGGATCAACGAATGGAGTTCTCCCTAGTTGAGAGGGAGTGTTAAAATTGACAACTAGGGCCAAACTCCATGTGAGTCATCCTATTTATGCTAGCTAATATTTTTCTTGGATCCCTCTCATTGAGAGGTGTAGGATTGATCTAAAGATCATCCGATTCCGATAAGTATTCATGGAGTTATGAATTTATTTGCGTTATAAGACAATTCATCAAGGTTGGCCAGTAACCAAATAAACCCCACATGTGCTCAACGTTTTAGTATAAATAGAGGTGGCCTTTAAGTTATTTCAACACACTTGGGATCTCTTCCTCTCTCTACTTGTCTTTGGGTTTTAATAGGAGGAGAGATCCATAGGAATAATGTTGCCCTGATCCAGAGGGCAGAAAGCCGGAAAAGCCAGAACTACCAGAAGTGTCGGAAAAGCTGGAATTGTCGGAAAAACTGGAAATGCCGAAAAACCAGAACTGCTAGAAAAGTCGAAAAAACCGAAATCGTCGGAAAAGCCAGAACTTCCTAAAAGATGGAAAGCTAGAAAAGCTGGGAAAGCTAGAACTTCTGGAAAAGATAGAAATGCAGGCAAAGCCGGAACTGCTAGAAAAGCCGGAAAAGCCAGAACTGCCAGAACTGCCGAAAAAGCTGGAGTTGCCAGGGGAACTGCTGGGAGAACTGTTGGAACTATGTCACAACTCCGTTTATTCAAAAAATAATATCATAATACTGATAATAATTTTTTTTTTTTTTTATCACTTTACTGTACTCAATAAAATTATGGTTACAATACAGTTAGGGGTGCGAGGGTTGAACCCATCGCCCTCGGCACATTTTCAAACATTACCATTTGATATACCATGTGGTTAATACATAAGGCAGGTTTCATGTTTGACATTTAATACCCACCAACCATAGCACTTAACGTACTCGTACTCAATACTTTCCGCCCTTCCCGTATCTCTTGGCGGATTCTACTACTAAATGCTGGCTGCATGAGGTTCGGACATGTGGACTTACCTTGATACACTCCAATCTTGAACTAAATGCATAACTCGATAGTATATATTAGTCCTTAAATGCAGCAGGCAGTGTTCGGCCTCCTCGGGATTACAGTTGTTTCAACGATGGAGATTGAAACCCTCCATCGAACAGTGGATGTTTCGCGTGCCCACCTTATAACAACATTTTTAGGGTTTTATGATTTTCATTTGATGGAGGCCGCCCCTTGAAGCTCTGCTATGCGGCATCCAAACTACGGCGTGCAACTTTACCTCGGGTTTCTGTTAGATCTTTAACCAGTTCTGTTTATTACGGGAGGCTATGCGGATTGCCCAGTGTTCTAACCTGATTCCGGCTCCTTTCATCAGGTAAATTCATTATCAATTCACTGTTATTTGACATTAATAAACATAGGGTTTAATGATTCCATTCCGGAGCTAATTTTGGTTCTTATCGGTTGATTGCGCAGAGTGTGGTGACCTCCGCACGGTGGCAAGGATTTACTGTTCCAATTCACCCGGGAAAGCTTATTCACCGGTAAGAGTCTAAACTCCTGTAAGCAAAATGCACTGTGAAATGAGGAGTCAAGTGCGAGGTTTTAATTTTTTCGTCTTCTGTCAGGTGGTTTCTTGTTTCCCTCCTGGAAGCTTGATTCATTCATTATCCTTGGCTAAGGAAGCCTTCTACTGCTCGCTGTCATGAGACTCTGCCCTTAGGAATACTCCAGGGTTGCCGTGACGAGCTCGCACTTTGAGAGAGGCTTTCGGGTCTTTATGATTGCAATGTATAAGCTTCCGGTAGCTAGATTTTCTATTGTTTGTTTAGATACTTGGCAAGCTGCTGGTACTTTTAACACAGATCGGCTGCGCCTTCCAGAATTAATGTCATTGGATGTAGGAAGAGTTATGTACCCATTACTTCAAACAGTATGAGGCTCAGTTCTGAGCGGTTATTTTGTTTCCTGAGTTTTCTTTTATGAATATATGTATAACCTCGGTAGTTCCGGGTTCATTATTAACCTGCTTGAATTACAAGTCAAGGTTCAGTTGTCTATTACGGGTACTTGGAAGTATGTTGTTCCATTTGACAGTATATATGTGCATGCATATTAACCCGGGGTTTCAAGTCCGAATGCGCTCGGCGCTCAGTAAATTCTAGTCATATTTTGTTACTTCTATGCAAAGGATAGTATTCATTTCATGGCTTTACTGTAATACACTTTTCATGGTTTCATTCTGAGCATTTGTAGTTTATATGTTTGTGAAATTTCTTCAAATGAAATAGCTTAACTTTTTTAGTTATGTAGCTTCCGCATGCCGGTCTTCGGAACTCATTGAAATGTTCTTGCTTGAATACGCATTTCCAATTTCTTTAAAATAAATCTCGACCCTATACTAAGGGTGTATGCATGCATTTTTCGTTATAATGTCTTCCTCCACAATGCTGTTATATATGTTTTCACTATTACAGAGGAGAAAATAATGTTTCGTGTGCAACTTATGATCTCTGTCGGTTACTGTTACTGCATGGGAAAATTTGTTCACATTCAGAACTATGATTCCTGTTTTTTGTTGATTACTGTTCCGCTCAGATACGATATTGTTAATCTTTTAATTCATTATAGGTGATGGTTATGAGTCTTTCCCTTCTCCTGTACATGGAGGTTTCCTTTCCCCTTCACCATTCTATTCGTATTCTAAGGAGGGTTTCGGTTTTTAAACAAAATTCCTGAAACCTCCTTGATAATCCTCTATTTTAGTTAATCAAATAACTTCAGTTCAGTCTAACTATAGATAAATAGTACTTTGTTCAGGTTAATTAAATAACTTAGGTTCAATCACCCTATAAATCAACAATACTCTGTTCATGTTAATTTAATAACTTAGGTTCCATCGAAATATATCTAAACAGTACTCTGTTTAAGTTAATTAAATAAATTAGGTTCAGTCGAACTATCATTAAATTCTCCCATCTCAAACAGAGTGCAAACTTTCTCTTACTAATATACTGGAACTATCGCCAGAGTGTCCTACTCTTCAATCTGCAGCTAGCTGTTACTTAAACAAAAATTATAAAATCTTCTCGGAATATAAAAAAAAACTGTACTGTACTTACTTGTATTGTCACTCGCACAGTCTCCAATACTTCTCCAGATTGGAGAAAACCAGTTTTTGTTGCTTGCTTTCCTCCCAACCACGAGATTAGTCAACCAGACTGATCTCCCCCCAAGCTTATTTGCCAGGCCTCTGCCTTCGGCAAATATAATAAACCCCTGTGCCTGTGCTATCTGGTCCTCACCAAACTTAGCACTATCTCTTTTCTTTTGCTCTCTCTTTTTCCGTCTGTTCCTCAACAGCCCGGGCCTTTCTTTTTCCCATCTTTTCTATGGGAAAGGGAAAAAACAGTTAGGGTTTTGCCCCCTTGCTGATAACTGTTTATTATTATATCTTTTTTTTTTTTTTTTAAACAAAACAATCTGGCAAGAAAAAAGAATAACTTCCTCATCCAAAATTACCATATGTAATTAACTCAATCCATATTCAGTTTTGGAATTAATAACACTCTAATCATTTATAAAGAAAACAGTAATCTCTGTTTTACATTTTACCCATAATGGTAAAAACATAGAATTTATTCGCATAAATTATCTGGTCATTACATCTCCCCCTCCTGAGATTGGACACCGTCTCGGTGTCTTTCAGCCACGAACAGAGCTGGATAAGTTCCTTTCATTAATTCTTCATCTTCCCAAGTGGCTTCCTCAGGTCCATAGTGTCGCCACTGGACCTTAACTTGGGTAATAACTCGTTTCCGCAGCTACACTTCTCTCCGGTCGAGGATGTTTAGAGGTTCGACCAGAACCTCTCCTTCTGGTTCGACCTGCATTGCACAATTTTCTAAAGTTAGTTTTTCTTTCAACATCAATTCCAACAGTCTTACTGTAGCAATAGTTACTACCTGAATGTCCTGCCATTGGATCACATGCTTAGGGTCATAGACATATTTCTTCAGTACCGAAACATGGAACACGTTGTGGACTCGAATGTGGCTCGGCAAGGCAAGCTGATATGCCACTGGTCCAATCCTAGCCAAGATTTGGAATGGTCCACAGTATCGGGGTGCCAATTTGGCACACCCGCTCCATTGTAAGGTACTTCTTTTAGTTTGAATTATGATATACACGTGATCCCCAACTTGGTACTCCTTAAATCTTCTTTTCCGGTCAGCAAAATTTTTCTGTCTGTCTTGAGCAGCCTTCAAATTTACGCGTACTCTTTTCACCATGTCTTCCATTTCTTTAAGCATTTCAGGCCCCAAACTCAGTTTATCCTCGGGTCCTCCCCAGCTAGAGGGTGTTCGGCATTTTCGACCGTACATAACCTCAAATGGGCTCATTTGTGTGGAGGTGTGATATCCATTATTATATGCGAATTCTACCAGATGCAGATATTCCTCCCACAGCGTGGGTTGTTGCATCATGTATGCCCGCAACATATCTTCCACCACTTGGTTTACTCGTTCTGTTTGACCATCAGTTTGAGGATGGTATGCTGTGCTGAAATTCAATTGGGTTCCTAAATCAGCGAATAGCGTTCTCCAGAAGGCTGATGTGAACTTCACATCACGATCGGAAATTATCGTTTTCGGAAGTCCATGAAGCTTAAACACATTTTGCATAAACACATGAGCAATCTGTGTAGCTTTGTACGTGGATTGTACCGGTATAAAATGCGCAGCTTTACTTAGTTTATCCACCACCACCATAATGGAATCGTTCTTCCTTTTTGTCTTAGGCAGCCCTGTGATGAAATCCATGGAAATGACTTCCCATTTCCATTCCGGAATAGGTAAGGGTTGTAGTAGTCCCGCTGGGTGTTGGTGTTCTGCTTTAATCTGCTGGCATTCTAGAAATCGCGCTAAATACTCGGTAATGCTCTTCTTCATTCCTGGCCAAAAGTACTCTTTTCGGATGGCAGTAATCATTTTCTGGTATCCCGGATGTCCCGCATAATGGCTGACATGAAACTCATCCATAATCAGATTTTTAATTTTATCTTGGTTGGGTACATATAATCTTTGCTGAAAATATATCATTCCCTCATCATCTAACTCATAATCTGGTTGGCCTACCAAGTTAGTAGATTGCTGTAATTGCAGTTTTAACTGCTGATACTTAACATCTTGACTTGAAGCTTCTTTAACCATTTCCAAAATGGGACTCTTCCACCTGCTAACGGAAACTTCATATAAATGATGTACTTTCCGACTTAGGGTGTCCGCCACTCGGTTTTCTTTCCCTTGCAAATGTTTTATCTCAAAATCAAAGCCGCTCAGGAAGTCCACCCACCGTGCTTGTCTAGTGTTTAAGGTAGGCTGGCTGAAATAGTTGGTCAAACTATGATGATCAGTGAGCAACAAAAATTTCCTGCCCATTAGATAATGTCGCCACATTTTTAAGGCGTGGATGACGACAGTCAATTCTAAATCATAAGCGGAGTATTTCTGTTCGTGCTCCTTTAATTTCCGAGACTCGTACGCGACCACCTTGCCTTCTTGCATTAAAACTCCACCTACTCCTTCTTTGCTCGCATCCGTACATACCACGTAATCCTTATCAGGATCAGCTATCCTCAAAATGGGGGCTGTAGTGAGTAGGTGTTTCAATTGTTCAAAACTTTTCTGGCAGCTTGGGGTCCAATGAAATGTTTTCCCCTTTTTCTGTAATGACGTAATGGGAAATGCAACTCTAGAAAATCCTTCTACAAATCTTCTATAATATCCAGCCAGTCCCATAAAAGATCGAACATCTGCCACATCCTTCGGTACAGGCCAATCCATTATAGCCTTTATCTTCTCTGGGTCCACAGCGATCCCTTCCTTGGTAATTACATGACCCAAGTATTGGATTTCTTCTTTAAAGAAATCACACTTACTAAACTTTGCGTATAGTTGGTGTTCCCGAAGGGTCTGTAACACCTTTATAAGATGTTCATGATGCTCTTCCATGGTGCGAGAATATACTAATATATCATCAATAAATATTAGTACAAATCTGTCTAAATATTGATGAAAGATACTGTTCATTAAACACATGAACGTTGCGGGAGCATTGGTAAGTCTGAATGGCAAGACCACAAATTCATAATGTCCATATCTGGTTCTAAAAGCTGTTTTAGCGATATCCTCATCCTTAATTCGGATTTGATGGTAACCAGAACGCAGATCAATTTTAGCGAACACCGTCGCGCCTTTTACTTGATTGAATAGTTCGTCAATCCATGGTAAAGGATATTTATTCTTAATGGTTAACTTATTTAACTGACGGTAATCAATGCACATCCGGAAGGTTCCATCCTTCTTCTTAACAAACAGCACTGGGGCTCCCCACGGGGACACACTAGGACGTATATAATTCTTGTCTAATAACTCTTGCAACTGCATTTTTAATTCTGTCAGTTCGGGTACGCTCATCCTATATGGTGCCCGTGACACTGGTGCTGCTCCTGGAACCAACTCAATGGTAAAATCTATGTTCCTTTTTGGGGGCAACCCAGGAATTTCTTCTGGAAACACATCTGTGAATTCTTGAATTACAGGGATATTATTTAGAATGGCTGTTTTATCCTTAGAATCTGCATAACCCACCTGGATGGCATAGACCTGGCATCCTTTTCGAATACATTTTACAAGTTGGTTTGCTGTTATTGGCCGCACTTGCACAGGTCGTTTAATTCCTTGCATCTCTTTTTTGGTCCCAAGGTGATCTCTAAAGTAGATAATTTTGGTCTTACAGTCCACTAATGACCAATGTTTTTCCAGCCAGTCCATACCAATGAGAATATCATAGGAACCAAGGGGGAGCACATTTAAATCAGCCGTTACTGGCTGTCCAGCTATGGTGAAGGAGCAGTCTTTAATTTTAGCTATTACTCGTCTTTTGGCTCCCGTAGCTAATTGCACCAGCCATGGGTTCTTAAACTTAACAGATTGTAAATTACAACGTTCCACTACTTTTGGGCTTACATAACTCAGTGTAGCCCCAGGATCAATTAAAACAGATACAGTAAGGTCTGAGATATTACCTTCGAATTCGACCATAGTTGGCTGATACTCCACCTGACGGTCTTCCAAAGCCGCATTAATTCTTGGTATAGTGCGTCCCACTTCGCCAACTGTTGAAGCTTCGTGAATCTAGGATAACTGTTCCGTCCCTTTGCGTTGTGGACAGTTTTTGATGTAGTGGGGTCCCCCACAACCCCAGCACTGCACCGGGGGTCTTGTTGTCCCTTCATTGTCAAAGCGTGCCTGCTGTTCGCTGACTTTAGATTCACTGTTAGGCCTAAATTTGGATGTGGTTCTAACTGGAATCCGGCTGTTCAGTCCCTTGCCATTCCCCTTACTTCCACTGCTGCGATTTCCTTTGCTGCTTCCCATTGACTTAAAGCCCTTTTTCTCATTCCATTTCTTGCCAGCTGCTTCTCTCTTTTGTTTACTTTGCTGATAACAGATTCTAGCCTTCTGAATTACCTCATCCATTGATTTTGGATTGTCGAATTCAATCCTTTCTCGCATGTAGGGCGGTAAACTGCTTACAAATCTCTGTACCTTTGCCTTTTCCTCCCTTATATAGGGCACATAGCGAAGCAGGGAAGTAAAGCGGGTGATGAACTCGTCCATAGTCTGCTGCCCCAAACGCAGATCATGGAATTCTCTTGCCTTCTCATCGTAGAACCGTTCAGTTAGGTACCTCTCTTTAAAATACTTTTGAAAGTTATCCCAAGTAATGGTTTGTTCAGTAACTCCTTTTACAATCTTCACCTCCTCCCACCATAAGGTGGCCTTTCCCTGTAGCTGAAAAATAGCCAATCTGGCTTTAAGATTGTGGTCATATTCATAGAGCTGAAAATACTTGTTCATATTAATTAGCCATGCTTCAGCTACTTCCTCTTGTTCCCCATCAAAATGTGGGGGTTTAATTTTGCGAAATTCCCCTTGTAGTTCCACCCTTTGTCTTTTCAAAGTTTTTTGTTCAATTACATTATCAGAACGCTCCTCCTGTTCCTCAGATCCTTCAGGGGGCATAGGGTGGTTCTGTTCCTCCGACATCCTCTGTTGCTCCATGCTAGGATTAACTCGTACTTGATTCTGTCGATCAGATAAACTTTTCAATATTCTTTCTTGTTCCATTGTTAGTCTGGCATTGTCTTCCCGCAGCCTTGCCATTTCATTTTTAAGTTCCTATACGGTTTCCAGAATGGCTTGATTTGTAATTCTGGCCTCTTCCCCAAGCTGGATCCATAGTTCAGGATTATTTTCAGGACCAGGTACCCCTTGTCCCATCACAGGTCGTCGAGTTGTATTATCTGCTCTCCTCATGCTGCAAGCTCCTGAACTCCTGTTCCTGTACTTATTCCATCAAATGAAGAGAATAATAAGGAAGATTCAAAAAGGAATTTTTTTTTTTATTTTTTTATATATATTCCTCTTATGTCTGTCTATTCCTACCCAGAGGCCTCAGTTTTGTAACTGGGCTCTGATACCATATGTCACATCTCCGTTTATTCAAATAATAATATCACAATATTGATAATAAAAAAAAAAAAAATATTTATCACTTTACTGTACTCAATAAGGTTATGGTTATAATAAATTTAGGGGTGCGAGGGTTGAACCCATCGCCCTCGGCACACTTTCAAACATTACCATTTGATATTCTATGTGATTAATACCTAAGGTAGGTTTCATGTTTGACATTTAATACCCACCAACCATTGCACTTAACGTACTTGTACTCAATACTTTCCGCCCTTCCCGTATCTCTTGGCGGATTCTACTACTGAGAGCTGGCTGCATGAGGCTCGGACATGTGGACTTACCTTGATACACTCCCACCTTGAACTAAATGCAGAACTCGATAGTAGCTTTTAGTCCTTAAATGCAGCAGGCGGTACTCGGTCTCCTCGGGATTACAGTTGTTTCAACGATGGAGATTGAAACCCTCCATCGAATGGTGGTTGTTTCGCTTGCCCATCTTATAACAGCGTTTTTAGGGTTTTATGGTTTTCATTTGATGGAGGCCGCTTCCTGAAACTCTGCTTTGCGGCATCCAAACTATGGCGTGCACCTTTACCTCAGGTTTTCTGTTAGACCTTGAACCAGTTCTGTTTATTCCGGGAGGCTATGCGGATTGCCCAGTGTTCTAACCTGATTCCGGCTTCTCTCATCAGGTAAATTCATTATCCATTTATTGTTATTTGACATTAGTAAATTATCAGGTTCAATGATTCCATTCCAGAACTAATTCCTGGTTGTTCTCGGTTGAATGCGCAGAGTATAGTGACCTCCGCACGGCGGCAAGGATTTACTGTTTCAAATTCATCCGGGAAAGCTTATTCACGGTAAGAGTCTAAACTCTTGTTAACAAATAGCACTGTGAAATGCGGAGTCAAGGGCGAGGTTTAATTTTTCCGTCTTCTGTCAGGTGGTTACCTATTTCCCTCCTGGAAGCTTGATTCATTGATTACCCTTGGCTAAGGAAGCCTTCTACTGCTCGCTATCATGAGACTCTGCCCTTAGGATTACTCCAGGGTTGCCGTGACGAGCTCGCACTTGTGAGAGGCTTTCGGGTCTTTATGATTGTAATGTATAACTTCCAGTAGCTAGATTTTCTATTGTTTGTTTAGATACTTGGCGAGCCGCTGGTACTTTTAACACAGCCTGGCTACGCCTTTCGGGATTAATGTCATTGGATGTAGGAAAAGTTATGTACCCATTACTTCAAACAGTATGAGGCTCAATTCTGAGCGGTTATTTTGTTTCCTGAGTTTTCGTTTATGAATATATGTATAACCTTTGTAGTTCCGGGTTCATTATTAAGCTGCTTAAATTATAGGTCAAGGTTCAATTGTCTATTACGGGTACTTGGAAGTATGTTGTTCCATTTGACAGTATATATGTGCATGTATTTTAATCTGGGGTTTCAAATCCGAATGCACTCGGCGCTCAGTAAATTCTAATCATATTTTGTTACTTCTTTGCAAAGGATAGTATTTTTTACATGGCTTTACAGTAATACCCTTTTCATAGTCTCATTCTGAGCATTTGAAGTTTATATGGTTATGGAATTTCTTCAAAAGAAATAGCTTAACTTTTTCAGTTATGTAGCTTCCGAATGCCGATCTTCGGAACTCATTGAAATGTTCTTGCTTAAATACGCATTTCCAATTTCTTTTAAAATAAGTCTCGACCCTATACTAAGGGTGTATGCATGCATTTATCATCATAATGTCTTTCTCCACAATGTTGTTATATATGTTTCACTATTATAGAGGAGAAAAGAATGTTTCGTATGCAACTTATGGTCTCTGTTGGTTGTTGTTACTGCATAGGAAAATTTGTTCACATTCAGAACTATGATTCCTGTTTTTGTTGATTACTGTTCCGCTCAAATACGATATTGTTAATCTTTTAATTCATTACAGGCGATGGTTATGAGTCTTTCCCTTCTCCTGTACATGGGGTTTCCATTCCCCTTCACCATTCTATTCGTATTCTAAGGAGGGTTTCGGTTTTTAAATTAAATTGCCTGAAACCTCCCTCATAATCTTAATTAAAAAACTTCAGTTCAGTCTAACTATAGATAAACATTACCCTGTTCAAGTTAATTAAATAACTTGGGTTCAATCACCCTATAAATCAACAGTACTCTGTTCAAGTTAATTAAAATGACTTAAGTTCAGTCGAACTATCATTAAATTCTCCCATCTCAACAGAGTGCAATCTTTCTCTTACTAATGGACTGGAACTATCGCCAGAGTATCCTGCTTTTCAATCTGCAGCTAACTGTTACTTAAAAAAAATTATAAAATCTTCTCAGAATATAAAAACTGTACTATACTTACCTGTGTTGTCACCCGCACAGACTTCAGTACTTCTCCAGATTGGAGAAAACCGGTTCTTGTTGCTTTCTTTCCTCCCAACCACGAGATTAGTCAACCAGACTGATCTCCCCCCAAGCTTATCTGCCAGGCCTCTGCCTTCGGCAAATATAATGCACCCTTGTGCCTGTGCTATCTGGCCCTCACCAGACTTAGCACTTATCTCTTTTCTTTGCTCTCCCTTCTCCCGTCTGTTCCTCAACAGCCCGGGCCTTTCCTTTTCCCATCTTTTCTATGGGACAGGGAAAAACAGTTAGGGTTTTGCCCCCTTGCTGATAACTGTTTATTATTATATTTTTCTTTAAAAAAAAACAATCTGGCAAGAAAAGAGAATAACTTCTTCATCCAAAATTACTATATTTAATTAACTCAATCCATATTCAGTTTTGGAATTAATAACACTCCAATCATTTATAAAGAAAACAGTAATCTCTGTTTTACATTTTATCCATAATAGTAAAAACATAGAATTTATTCGCATAATTTATGTGGTCATTACACACGCTGTCATGGAATTGATGTCGACATGGACGTTGTCGAAGTTCATGAGATCAATGAGAACGAAGGGAACGTGGGAGGTGTAAGAAAGGCCCTCGTGGCTGTGTCCCCCGCTCCGGACTCGAATTTCCCAACCGTTTTGCACGCAGCACACCACGCTATTCTTCACTTGCTCTTTTGCTTTATGGTAAAACTATCACATAAGGTTTGCAAATCGACGGTTTTGCAGGGAAAAATTGAGCAGAACATCGAACTCCGAAGTAGAAGACGATGACATGGTCGTGACATTTTTTAAACCGTGGTCATGCAAGCATGAAATCAGTCCATCGCGGTCGTAACTGCTACTAACAGATGCAACCACATCCATAAAGCAGTAAATAAAGGGAATATTCAATCGTCACTGATTTATCGATGCAATATTCAATCAGAGAAGCAGAAATAAATGTATTGGCAAATGGATGCAATCAACCAAAGAACAAAAGCTAAATCTATTGGCAGATGGGATGGGTTGCTGATTCCTCAACGTTTCATTGCCATTTATAGAGATGTAATGTCAAAATATAAACCTAATTCGATAACGCTGAAAGTGAACGTTGGAAGCCAGGACACGTCGAGGCAAGTAGTTGGTCGATACGGGACTCAATCCCATGTAATCACGTATTCAAATCCTGTAACTCCAAACATCCTGAAAACCATTCAACATTTTGACTCACACATCAAAAGCCTTGTGCTCAAGGTAGATTATCTGGGGTTTTGTATTACCTGCAGCCTAAAAAGGTGTTATACGTTGACTGTTCCCTTGAGAAATTAAAATGATTTGTAAAACGAATAAATCGCGTGGCAATCCTCCTGAACATTGAATTCCCGGGGCCTTCAATATATAATTATTTTATTTTTAAGTGTTTCCGTCTTCTCTGTATAAATGTCTTTGTTTTTAAAGGGTTTCCGCTCGGTTATGGTGTATAAATTTATGGCTGTTTTCTTAACTGGCCCTTATACTTAACACTTTTTGCTGTTTAGTCGAGGTATACTAGCGAAGAAAACCAAATTCTTTTGATTCAATTTTTTTTTATACGAAGTTATTAAAAAATAAATAAATAATGGTTAGAATTTTAATAATGTAGAAAGATTTTGATAATATGAATAACTAGAAACCCATTTATAAATAAATAATTATTTAAATAAATTTCACAACGAAAATGTAAATTGTAATTTTATTGGATTATAAGATACATATAATATTAAATGGAGTTAATATTTACACTGTATGAACGAAATATTTAAAAAAAAAAATTGAAAATATAATTAAAATTAAATTGAATCCACATACATTTTAATCAAATTTTTTTTAATTTAGTTAAAAATGTAAATAAAGCTTTAATTTAGATTTATTTAAAAAAAATTGTAAAGTTTTTAATTTAATTTTATAAATGAAAAATAAAATATTAAAATATAAATTTAATATTACAGTTAAAATAGGTTATGCGTCTTAAAAATAGATTATTAACCTAAGCTTAAAATAAATTCAATACTAAAACATGAACGTAAAAAGTTCACCACTATAATAATCAATAACAAAAAAGGAATGATAAATTTATAATTTTATTTATTATTACACTATAAATTTAATGGTATTCTTTTTATATTAATGAGTGGATTTTTTATATTCCTTTGCAAATAAATAAGATCAATTTTTAAATCTTTTGATGTACAAATAATATGGAAAAAACAATAATGATTATGAAAACTCTTTTAAATCAACCAAAATTATTTATTGATATTTTATGTAGAGAAGCAAGAAGAAATAAGATAAGAAATAAAAAATCATTACAAATATTAGGAGGCACTTATACAGTATAATTCCTTGGATGCAGTTATACATTATAATTCCTTGTATGGGATATAAGTGAGGGCTACTAAGAAAGATACTAAAATGTGTTTTAGTATTAAAGTGTTTAAGATGTTGAGATCATTGACTACAAACATAACTAAAGAATATATAGCTTATGAGCAGAAGAAAATTCGAAATAAATTGAATAAAGAATAATGTGCATATTTCTAAGCAACCAATATTCTTGAAAGTTGCTAACAATGCATATATTATAATTTAGTTTAAATTTTAGAGTAATAAAGGACCAACATCATCTCTCTCAATATTTTGCCAAGCTTCGCTTTTTGAAGTATATTTATTTTTTATTATGATCCTCTTTTTAGGTTGTTTAGTATTAGTAATGTTCAAAGGAGGATCGTACAAATATTTTTACTCTTAATGATATTAGTTGACCAAGAATTGTGCATGAACGTAGATAAAAGATATATACATTGTTGAGTATTATTAATCTTTTTACCATTAATGATATTAGTTGACCAAGAATTGTGCATGAATTTAAATAAAAGATATATACATTGTTGAGTATTATTAATCTTTTTACTATTAATGATATTAGTTGACCAAGAATTGTGCATGAATGCAAATAAAAGATATGTACATTGTTGAATATTATTAATCTTCATGGAAGTTCAAGATACATGCTTTTTATTATAAATACAATGTTAGAGTTAGCATAAGAGATGAGGTGTACTTCACCATCCACATGTACAATGCAATTTTTAATTGTCTACCGTCAAAGCTTGGTTTAAATTTGGAAATAATTACTTCTTGGTCAATGCACTAAACTCATTAACAACACAAATGCAAAACTTCAAAATAAGTGTGTTCCACCCATCTAAAACTTGCAATCTTTAATTGTCTACTGTCAAAGCTTGGTTTATATTTGGACATAATTACTTCCTGGTCAATGCACCAAACTCATAAGCAACACAAGTGCAAAACTTCAAGATAAGTGTGTTCGAACCCATCTAAAACTTGCTGAGTGACAAGATTATTTCAGCAGCTATGTTAACATTCTCATATTGTCATAGGCATTGTTTATTTAATTATGAGGAAATAGATTATAATTTAATTTTCAAATAATTACTATGTTAACATTTTCAGATTGTCATAGGCATTGTTTATTTAATTATGAGTAAATAGATTATAATTTAATTTTCAAATAATTATATACTTCAGCCATGACATTGTTTATTTAATTATGAGTAAATAGATTGTAGTTTAATTTCAAAATAATTATTATTTGAGCTTCATCTCTCTGGAATTGTGATTAAGCAGTTTCGATAAAAAAAAAAAAAAAAATAAATAAATAGAATAAATAAATAAATAAAAAATGCCAACTTGCGTTTAACCAAGATATTATTATTTTTATTTGAATTTTTGATGCAAAGGCACAATTGTACATAATCCGTAACATTGGATTCCACTCACACAATTAAAAAAATATATATAATTACTGTTTAAAATTAGTAATGTTTGGGTAAATATTATCTATTTAATCATATCTATGTAAAAATTAATCATAACTATGTAAAAAGTAGGTGCCTAAAATTATCCCTTCTAAAGATGTAGTTTTACATCAAATTTTACCTTCTATACATTAATGGTTTTATTGTTAATATTGCTAAGATAAGTAAGAGAGAAATTGTGGAATTTTTCAAAGCTTTTGTCACCATCAAACACAAGAGGAGAGCCATTAAAAATAAAATTGACCATGGATAACTCAAAGCTCCACAAAAAATTTGTAGGCACTAATTTTGTACATGTCCTAAGAAAAATTAAAATAAAATTTATATATTTAGTAATTTTTATTTTTTTTAGTTATATCACACGCCCAAATTTTAATAAAATAAAAATTTTGTAGGTTGATTAATTTTTCCCATGATTTTTTAGAAAATAAAATACAATCAATTAAAATAAATATATTTAGTAATTTCCTTTTTTCCCTAAAAATTATTCATCCAAATTTTATAAGATAAAATTCTTTTACCTTAAAATTAGCCAAAATTTTACAAAGACCATAAAAAATCATTAGAAATTTCAATATTTTTGTAAAAGTACCACCAAGAATTTGCAAATTAGGGACCATTGGGATTGAACAGAGTTTCTACACTTTGAGGTGAATTTCCATCCTTGTAATTTTCCTTAAATGTCTACACAATTGTTTGTTCATGTGGAATGTGTTACACTGGAGAGACTCAACATTCCTTTTAAGGTCAAGTAGAAGGAACATGGAATTGACATATATGCAGATGAATTGTTTCTTAGTATTCCAACAATTCTATACATCACATCCACTTAGGAAAATAAAAAAGAAAACCATTTTTTCAAACGATGACACATAACCCATGGAATTTATAAAACATCCTCAAAATTTAAATAGGAGTGGTTGACTTGAGATTATCAACCGTTAGCTACAATTGATCTCTCAACTTAGGCCTCTATACAACAATCAAGCCTAAGATGAGGCCTTTGTGTCTTTTTTGCTACAACAATCTAGTCTAGGTTGTGGACTTTGTATCTTTTTGCCCTGTCTCTTTATTTCTTTACTTTGCATCTATTTTGATGGCCTCTTATGTTTCCTCCACTTACTTACTCATGGTATTCCCTTGGTTATTTTATCTTTTTTTCTCTCCTCCTCCCTCTTTCTTTGTTTCCCTCTTTCCTTAATTTGTTTTACTCTTTCTTCTTCTATTATGTTTTCTCCCCTCTTTCCTTTTTATCTTTTTCTTTGTTTTCTTCCTCATTTTCTCCTTACATTCTTTTCGTCATTATTATAACAAAATAACATTAATATTATAACA
>APFE030548814.1:2012-14734 GCA_000404065.3 Pinus taeda
TATTAAAATGAAAGAGGAAAAATATTTACAGAGAGGTTTGAACCTCTGAGGGGGTTGTAGCCTGCCCTCTGCCAAAAAGACTATTGCAGGTGTTCTGATGCCTGACTTTTACAAAGTTAAATAGCAGAACAATAGGCAAACTGGTGTTCTTAAGAAAATTCATCACTGCACTAAGCTAGATCAGGGTGAAGCTGCATAAGAACCTGATCCTTTACAAAAATACTTTCCTTTATAAGGACTATTACATTTCCATTGAGACGCAAAAAACCTGGAGATTGTAAGTCTCATGGCATTGAGGGAATAGACCATGCAAATTAAGAAAACGCGTGCCAAGAATAAACAACAGAAATTCGCTTTTTGAAGAGTCATTGAAACCATGAAGCTCTTAATCCTGCTGAGGAGAGCCGACATCCTTCACACTTGCTTGATTTACCCAGGAAACCATGATATTGTCTTCTACATCCATCGCGCTGCGTCCTGGAGGGAGAACAAGGCTGAGAACGTTTCCAGAGGGGCTCGCAGGCTCGCATTCCATGATGGGCTCCTGAGAAGATGAAGGCTAGGGCCGAGAGATTTTCTGCTGGCCTTCCTCGCACATAATCCCCGAGTCATTGAGGACATCCCCAACGGGGCTTCCATGAAGAGCACTGGGTGTGTGGGAGTGAGCCTGATCCCTCGATGTTTCTTCCGAACTGGCTGGCTCATCCTCCTCCTCCGAGAAGAGCACCGTTACAACAACTGAGATAAGCGACTTGTTCATCTTGCTTCTAAACTTAAAACGAGCAGAATGGAAAGAGCTGGTTAGAGAAGGGCCGAAACTGTCGGAGGGCGGTGAGGGGGGCGGGACAGAGGCTAAAGGCTCTAAGTGCTGCGGGACAGAGCCTCCACGACTACAAGAACCTCCCATTGACCCAGAATTGCTACCACGTCTGGGGATTCCACGATGGCGAGGCATGGTAAAATTTGGTTGCTGAATGACCAAACAGAGACACTGAGCTTGGGAGAGGATCAACCAATTACAGGCTAATCGTATTAGGCTCCAAAACCAGACACCCGCATTGAATAACACCCCCCAACAGAGCAAGCATTTGAAGGGATCGCCAGCCAACAAAACCCAATCATTACCAGATAAAACCCACTGCTCTCACCAGGTGCTGACCGGATAAGCTATGCCCAGACACCAAACAAAGACAGGCGACACAAAATTCTTGTACCAGACACAGAAACAGAGAACAAACTTAATGAAACAGACGAAAATAGGTTCAGACTCAACAGACACTCTTAATATTCCAGTCCCAACGGACATATACCTGACCCAGGGGGGCTTCCATACGCTGTTCGCAGCTCTGGAACGCAGAAGAATTAACCACCTGAAGCATAACTCTGTGCCAAATCCGCCGAGTATCAGCTCTTTTATGCTCGGATGAAGGCGCGCCGTCCTGGAGTTATGTCCTTGTAGTTTATTAATGCCCTTGCTCAGAGCCATTACTCCCAAGTCCAATCCACCAATACTCAGATCCATGAATGCCCAAGTTTCACTTACATTTAACTGCCAAGAACCGCTGGTCATAACGCCAGCTGCCTTCCTCTTATGCTTTGGCATTAATACGTGGTTAAGGCACCCGCATCTGGGTGTGAGCCTTCCTTCGACTGCCTATCATTGTTTACAATATCGTTGAATGTTGAGAGTTGGCTTTCAGAAACTGTGTTGGAAATCGAGCCCTCAAAGAAATCATTTCCACTGTCCACTCCCAAATTGGCTAGAAAATCCGCTAGCTTGTTCCCTTCTCTTCTGATGTGTTTGAAGGAAATTGCTTGGTGAAGAGAAAACCATTGCTTGAGGAGGTCCAGGCGAGGAGCCAGTCTCCAGCTGCTACTGACTTTGTGAACAGAGGATCCTTGCAGAAGTTTTGAGGCCATAGTGATGATGATTTGAGAGTCTCCTTCCGCAATAAGAGGAAAGAAACCTCATTCTTGTGCTAGATTAAGACCTCTCCATAATCCTTCTAGTTCCACTGCATTATTGGTGTTCCATCCAATTCAGCCATAAAAAATTATGAGAGGGGTACCTTGGTAGTCTCTGATGGCTCCACCGAATCCCGTTTTCCCTGGATTGCCTCTTGAAGCACCATCAAAGTTAAGTTGAAACACATTGATTGGCAGTGGTTTCCATATAGCTGCAGGAGTATGATGCTTAGGGATGTTATCCTTGGTTGAGAGCGGCTGATTTAATTGAATCTGCCAATTGTCCCAAATAGCTTGTTCCTGCGGGTTTGATGGGAAATCCTCCTTGGACCATACTTTGACAGATAGAGTTTCTCTAAGGTTATTATGCAATCCTGTCCATATCTGCTCAAGCGACATTGATTGATCTTTAAAGATCCTTCTGTTTCTCTCCTTCCAGATATTCCACATTAAAAGACCTGGGATGAGTTTCCATAGTGTATTTAAAAGTTTACTTTGATATGGCTCTTGGCTCCAGGTGCGAAGGGTGCCTGTGATATCCCCATGCACTCTACCTTATTTTTGACACCGAAATGTGATCTTTTCCCACAATTTCCTTCCGAGCTGACAGGTTTGCATGAGATGTAATTCTGTTTCCTCTTCTTGTTTGCAGTTGGGACATATGGATGGCCCCGTGAAGTTCCTTTTTCTTAGATTGTCCCAGGTTAAAATTCTGTTGTGAGACAGCAGCCATAAAAAGGTAGAGACCTTCGGCCATATGGAGGAGTTCCATGTATTATTCCATAACTTATCTTTAACTACCCTATCTTTGATGATGAGTTTGTAAGCTTCTTGTGTAGTGAAAATGCCTTTTTCCTTGTACCCCCATCTAAGAATGTCCATATCTTTTGAAAAGAGTATTTGTTGTTTTTGAAGTTCTGATGAGAGTGTAAGATGAGATTGCTCTGGACTATGTGATAAGATGTGGCAGACCTCTTTCCGTTTCCTGTGATCTTGTCCATTGTGAGAGTCCCAAAATTGACTAACCTTATCAAAGGGGTTTATATCTTGGTTTAGGAGCCTTGGGGTGTTGTCTCTGAGATTTGGTACCTGCTGCCATGAGTCTTCCCAAAACCTTGCTGTATTACCATTCTTCACATCCCAAAAGCTATGCTTTTGAATTATATGTCGTTGAAGATTGGCTGAGTTCCAAATAACTGACCCTTTGCTCACTTCTGACATTCTAATTCGTTCCTCTATGGGTACATTACCTGCATATTTTGCTGTCCATAGAGATGCCCAGGGAGTGCTTGGATTTGAGAGCCATCTCCACCAGATTTTAGCTCCCATAACCATATTGCTATGTTCTGGGTCTCTCAGCCCAATGCCTCCAGCCTTTTTTGGAAGACATGCTTTCTCCCATTTAACTAGCGCCCATTTCTTGTTTGGACCCAAATTTCCCCATAAGAAGTTGCATTGAAGCTGTTTGATTGCCTTAAGAACCCACATAGGCGCCGCCATAATGGTGAAAAGATAAGTAGGCATGGATTGAAGAACAGCTTTAATTAGAACCAACCTACTAGACATATTAAGAGCTCTATGAGTCCACAGGAAAAGTTTAGCTTCAAGTTTTTCTAAAAGGCAGCTCCAAGAGGAATGCTTAAGAGCCAAAGCAAATAAAGGAGCCCCCAGATATTTAGACAGAAGAGAAGCGATGGTGAAGCCTAGGATGCAGGCAATAGCTCTTTGGGTGGTGGGAGGCGTGTTGAAGAAAAAAATCTCAGATTTGACTTTGTTGATGAGAGCTCCCGAGGCTTCCGAGGAGTTTGAGAGAATTGACTTGAACGATCGGGCTTCTTGAACAGAAGGATGGCCAAATAGCATGTTGTCATCAACGAATTGTTGGTGAGAAAAGGTAGGGATATGGTGGAAGGCTAGACCTCTGAGGCTATGAGAGAGGATAGCTTATTTAATGCTGCGACCCAGACCCTCCACTAGAATGACAAAAAGAAAGGGCGAAAGAGGGTCACCTTGTCTGATACCCCGAGAAGGACGGAAAGTGGTCGACGGTATTCCATTAATAAGAATAGAAAAGAATGAGGATGACACAAGACTGCTGACCCATCTGATCCAGGAAGGGGCAAACCAAAGGCCTTTAGAATTTTTTGCATATAATCCCAGCTGATACTATCAAAAGCTTTAGATAAGTCAATTTTGAGAAGCATACCTGGTTTTTTTTATTGCTTAAGAGAGTGGATTATTTCATGGGTTAAGATAACCTCGTCCATGATCTGTCTGCCTTCTACATATCCAGATTGTTCTGTAGATATAATAAGGGGAAGCAAAGGCTTCAATCTGGAAGCTATAACCTTGGAGACAATTTTGTAGATAATGTTGCATAAAGCAATCGGTCTGTATTTATCTGGAGTATTAGACTCCTCTGCTTTGGGTATTAGTGCAATGAAAGTTTCGTTCATACCTGGAAACATCCATCTTAGCGTGCGTGATTCTTCCACAACCTGCCAGACTTCCCATTTGACAAGATCCCAGAAATGCTGAAAGAAGTTTGAGGTAAATCCGCCTGGACCTGGCGCTTTCCCGGATTTTAGCTGATGCACTGCATTCTCAACCTCTTGAAGAGTAATTGGTTTGAGAAGAAGAAGATTGTGATCTTCCGTGATTAGGCTGGGTATATTTCTGGTGATGATATCAATAGCCTCTGTTCTGTTTACATTAGGTTCTTGATTCATCTTCTTGAAGTATTTTAGAAATTCATGTTCGATACCTTCATGTGTTTCAATTTTACTTCCTTGTTCATTGTTGATATGGGAGATTTGATTGCTCATTCTTCTTTGCACAGTAGTTATGTGAAAGAATTTTGTATTTTTTCCCCCTCCTTTAGCCATCTAACTCTAGATTTTTGCCTCCAGAGAGTCTCCTCCTGTAGGTCTCTCTCAAGGATTTGATTTTCTATGTACTGCTCCTTCTAGGCGAGCTCTTCAGAACATCCTTCATCTATCATTATTTGCTAAATATTTTTCATATCTTGATTGAGGCGGTCCTTAGCTTTGAAGATATTGCCGAAGACAGAATTATTCCAGCTTTTAATTTCCCCCTTGAGGTGTTTCAGCTTCCTTTGGAAGATTGACATTTTAGTGTCATCCGTTGGATTAAATTTTAACCAGGATGCTTTGACAAATTCATAAAAGTCCGGATGTGAAAGCCAAAAAGCCTCAAACCGGAAGGGTCGCCTGGTGTTGCTTCCAGAATGATTCCAGTGGAGGGCTATTGGCCAATGATCAGAGCCAGAGTAAGGAAGGATTGATGCAATGAATTCTCCTCCGAGATGAACAGCATTATTCGAAATAGCCCGGCTGAGTTGAAGAAATAAGGCCCCCCATCAAAGACTCTGTTCCGATCTTCCAAACAGTTGAAGACTGTGGTAAAAAACCCCTTCGGCCCTAGATGCAGGGTTATTTGTCCTTTTGGATGCCATTTGACATTAATCCAGGCTCTTAAAGCTTTCTCGTTTGGCCAAAATCCAATAAATTTGCCTATGAGAGCATGATCTCTCATGTATTGAATTCTAGCATTGATGCGGTGACTGGGTAGCTCCACTTCTGGCCTGTGGGTAGCTACTGGCTTGCATGTGGATGAGCTTACTTTCGGCTTGTCTGGCTGTACTTGTTCAGCCTGCTCCTGCTGATTTTCTCCTGCATTTCCTTCATTGTGCTTCTGTTCTCCTTCAGAGCCCTCGATTTGCCCTCGCTGGTTGTCGTTTGTTGGAGGAATCACTCCTCCTACCCCCGGAGGGGGGTTCATTGTGCCCGTCTGCCAAAGCCTGTGGCCTGTGGCCTGTGACTGCAGCATTGCCGCTGTCAGTGCGGGTGATCTCTGTCTAGAGGTTCTGCCGTTGCAGGCGATCTCAGAACCCTAGCGCCGTTTCGCCTCTCCGTCCCAAAGGTGATGCCGCAGGTATCAATAATCATGCAGATGTTATTTTTGCATATCTATATGTAATTTTCTTAAGGACTTTATATTTTAGTTGCTTTACTTTTGGTTAGACTAGCTGGATACTTACTTGAAAACATATCGGTTTGCCTTCATTTTGGAAATGATCATGCTGTAGAATCATTTTATGATTGTACTGGAGCAGGCTTTATTTTTTTTATGTGTGTTTTTCTCTAACTATAAGGGGATTGTTTGAAATAGGGAAGAACATCTACAAATGTCAAAACCTAATTCTATTTTATACCTTTTTTTTCTGAGAAAAATAAATTAAAAATACGTAATCTCCTTCAAATTATGAAAGTAAAATAAGCTGGTATCACTATGTCCCAAAATAGTTAGCTCTGCAAGAGAAAAATTCTGTGCCAAGTTAATGTCATGCCGCACTCACTTTGAATCGTGGGCTCTCACCAACGTATCCTCAGACATCCTTAGAAATGGCGTCACAAGAAGCATTTTCTTAGTGGACTATTTGCGCTAGCTTTCCCATTCTCCACGCTACTGATCAATATGCTAAACATTTATGCAATGCCATTCCGTTGTGCCGCTTTAAAATACCATTCCGTTCGATCCATGCAATACCATTCAGTTATGCCGCTTTAAAATAATCAGAGGATTTCCAAAAGCCAATCGACATGCATATACTGCGCTGATAATCTGCCTTATACTAAGATAACTTGCATAGCCAGTGGTGATACCTAGCGTATCCGGCGAGAACGCGCTTATCTAGTGATAATTAGCGTATTCACTGATAATCCGCATAACCATTGCTGATAATTCGCGTATAGACCGTTAGAGCTCGCATAACCTAAAAGTAACCGCATATTTGGCTGTAAATACTCACAAATCCAGTGGAGGTCATCGCATAAACAGCAGAGACTACCCACATATCAGCGTAATGATCTGCCTATCCTGCATTGATAAGCCGTGTATCAGATAATAAACATGCATATCCAATCGTAATAACTCGCGTATCGGTATAAAATTTCATATTGTGTGAGTCAATGTATGAGAATTCGGGAAGACTATGTGTCGATTTCTCTTAGTGATGATAGAAGTGGTGGTGATCAGTGTTTAATTTAGTTGTAAAGATTTCTGTGGAGAAAATCTAAAGTAGTGAGCCTGTGCGTGTGAAATTTCATTACCCAGAAAACTATGAAATAAACCCTTTGCATAGCGTTGTTTTGCTGTGTATTCGATTTAAATAGTTGTGGACTGTGTTATTTTAATTTTAATTGCAAGATTCCGTGTTGAAGTCAATTTTGGCGTTGTTTAAATCTGTGAGCATACAAGCTGTTAACATAGAGAATTGATTTAAATTGCAGTTGGAATCAGTAAGCGGACTTAAGTTAAACTACCTCTCCATATTGGAATAAATCGGTTCTGAAGATATCGTAAGGAGTTTGGAAATTGAGTCGGATCCAGCAGTTTCGCATCAGAGTGTAGTAAGTGTCAAACTCTCGTGAAATATTGAATTCAATGTGGCAAATTAATTCGATATTGGGTCAATCAGCTCGGGTGTCAATCCATAATGTTGCGTTTTGAAAAATAGCAATTGGAATTCACTAATTAATAATACATCGGAGCATGGAGAGGGATCCACATCGTTCCATATAACGATGGATCTGGAGGCGAAGTGTATTTAAATTGTTTGATATGGATTGGATCCAGTATAAGCAATCGGATTGGAAACCTAAAGGTGGAAGCACATTGCAAATACGATGGTTGATTTCCAATTGAACCATAGTGATTCCGGTCAAATCGCATCGGGACTGTGAAATAATAAAACAGGTTTGATATTAAAATAGCTCGACTTTTGATTTCCGATTACAATCACATTGGAGTTCCAATTGGTTTGCATTAGAACGGTGATCTCCGATCTCCTATCTCTGAGTGAATCGGATCGGAGCAGCGGATTTTGTTTTGAATCAGAGTTGGACATAGATTGGGATCACCGATTGATATATATATCGGTGTATGACCAGAGTTTGGAGCGTTTTTGAACAGTGAAAGGGAAATCGATCTGAATCATTGGATCAGGTGATTTGGGGCAATTAAAATTCTATTCGATCATTATTTTCCAGATTTTAAATCGGTGGAGAAGTTGAATTAAGGCGTGTCAAATTGTCAGCATGAGCAGTATTAATCCATCTTGGTATGCTGAAAGAGAAAAGACGCATAAACAGATTTGGTACCTTGGTTCTTACACTTATCAATGTGTGTGTTGTGGCGCCATAGGTCAAGGGTTGCTACATTTTGCCATAATTCATTATGGAGAATTACTGATTCTAATTCCCAATACGCAAATAATGTTAGTTTGTGACGGATCTCTGTAACAATGTTACTTGTCAAAATTTGTTTTGAATTTTATCTATGTACAATCTAGGAGCATAGACACGGCATTCATCGAACTTTAGCCATAAAATTCGAAACTTGGCGCATTTAACTAGAAGTCCCACAAATTCGATGAGGTTTGACCAATTTAGTTCATGTTTTAGCTGAGCTGTTGTTTGGTAATTATTTTTACAGCCCCTAGGTGCTCTGTATTGCTAGATTTGTAGTACATTTTTGAAAGGGTTTTCTTTATTGGTGAGCCTCTCCGCACACTAGCACATGGATGGGTCACAAAATATCTGAAAGCTATTGCTCACACTTGTTGGTCTGGTTTGGCCTAGTTGCATATTGGTCCTTGCCAAGATCCTCAGTGATGTGATTCACGTTGAGTTCCGAGGTAATATGTTTGCAAGTGAGAGAAACTCTGATTTGCAATGATAGTCATAAGTTTAATTTATATCATAGTTTGCGGGTTGAGATAATGTGTTATCAGGAGAAACTGCATAATAAGTTAATAGTGATGATAGATTCGTAGTTTTAATTGCACTGAGAGGTGCTCTCTAGCCCAGTGTGGAAGAGATGTTGTAATGTCCTCTTATGTAAACATTTTGACTCAGTCAAATTACTAGCGATTTTCTAACTCTGGCTTTTGACAACCCATGGTTTTTCCCATTGTATTCTTCTCTAATGTGGCCTATTTAAAAACATAAAATTCCAATGGTAACTCTTAACTGCCACTGATTTCAGCCTAATTTTAACAGTAGTGATGGAGGCACTGCATTCACAAAGGTACTAGGTTTCCATTGGAAATACTGCCTGTAATTTAAAACACTAAAAAGCTATAATGACATTTACAGTCTTATGGTGAATAAATTCCTTATAAGGTAACTGCTTTTTAATATACGACTGATTTTGTGATCTTGCAATGAAAAGGGCTTAGGGGCATAATGTGGCATCACAAATCTGAGAATTGAGTTTTAATTTTTATTTACCACTTTTGTTGTATTAAAATGTTTGCTATTATGCTTAAATTTTGTTTTTGTATTCCTTCAAAAGTTCAGATAGAACATTACAATAATGTGTCGGAGGAAATGATGGCAGCTGAAATTAATTGTTGGATACGGAACAATATAACAATTTGTGGGAGTATTAAGACAGGAGGACAGGCAGAAGTTTGAAGACCCAGGCAGTGAACTATGATTTAGGGGCACCAAAAGAGGAAAATGAGAGTCAAAATCAATAATGGCATTTAATCTTCCACAATTGTGCTTGATCAAGTTTTAAAATGCGCGTCCTTGACGTGTAGATCTACCTACAGATCATCCTGTCAAACAACGCTGATTCATTTTAATGAAGTCAAAATTGTGTTTTCAACCTTCATATACAGTATTAAGTTATCATTTTACTGCACATTAACTGTGGTGACATTAATTAATCAATCAGCAGCGTTGCGTTAGTTCTAGGTGTGATATTACATACCAGTAGTTTCATACTCGATTAGCATTTTAATAATGTTCTCAGATGGATACTATAGATAGGAGGATGAGAGGAACCATATCAACTGGATTGAAAAGACCAGAGCTGTGAGTAATAACTTTTAAGCATGTATTTGACTTTTGAAGTTTTAAGTGTAGATTTTGTCAGGTAAAATCTCACTTTAATGTTCTTTGGTAAATGAACATATATAAATTCATGTAATCATTTAGCTTAATGTTCTCTTCTAAATGAAGATATATGAAATCATATGATCAGTTTTTAAAATTCATGAGAAAATTAGTATTTAATGTTTTGTTACTGAAAGTGGTATTTTTGTATGATCATTACGCATACACTTTTTCAATCGATACTTTTCGTTTATGGTTTTCTCTTCGGAAACATGTCACAAATGCATTTTAAAAGATAATTTGGGACAGATTATTAATAAAGGAATTACTAAGCTTGGTATAAAAAAACCCTAGTGCAGTTTAATTAATCGAAGAAATTGATGAGTTGGGGAGATCGTAATTTATTGTTATTTAAAATAACAAATTTAGTACTATGGAAAATTCTCGGAAGATTCAAACAGTATAAAACTTGAACTTACTAATCTGTCCATGGCCTGGCCTGGTATGTTTGTAGGGTTGGCTGTCTGTTTTTGTATGGTCTGGTGTTGGCGTTATGGGGAGGAGAAGGCAATTGGATTTCTATCATTTGTTTTTATCAAAGAAAACAACTTCAAGGAAGGCCAACTGGATTGGTTTATGCCCTGAAATTGCTGAAGAGTTTTTAACTTTAGTTCAAACCCTGCTTTAATGTACAACTCAGATACCCAGAGATGGCTCTGGTTCTGGCTCTATTCTATTTGTTGCTGCTTCTGTTGAAACCCTGCTTTAATGTTCAACATAGGTACGCAGAGAGGGCACCAGCTAGCCATATTTACTCAATAAAACTTCTCGTTAACTCAGTTTTTACAAGTTTAACATATTTAATTTTTCACTAACCCTACAAGTTTTCCTTTAACCCAACTATGTTATATAACTCGCCTCTCTTAATAACGACCCTAGCACACTTCCATTAGATCAATTCTAATTTAGTCGGTAAGTGTTTCAATTAATTTAATTGACCTGTTTACCCAACATCTATAAGTTAATCCCTATGGTTCATTAATTTGTTTCCCCCATATTCTGCTCTGTTCTGCTTTGCCTAATAGGATTGAAAAAAAATAAAAATTATTGCAAATGGTGCACTTGTACCTGGTCGTCTTAGCCATAAGATAATAGGCTACATAACAGTGTTCTAATATGAAATTTTTTGGTTAATATGCTTGGATAGGGGTTGGTCTGTAGGCGAAACCATTTATAGTTTCATTCTTGGACCACCAGGCACATGCCTCGAAATTGATTTTTGAATAAATTAGTTCACTCAGACCAACTACGGAAATTTCTATCAAAAAAAAAAAAAAAAGAGAGACTTGCATTATGAGCATAGTATGAAAGATGATCATAACAAGGACAATTGTTGGGCATTACATCTCAAGCTCATGTTCGAAGGAACTATACTTGAAGGACACTCTTGAATATTCAAGAGGTTAAAGGAATGAAAATGAGAAGCATTAGATTTTATGACAATGTTTCATGAGGCCCTAATAAAACTAATTAGGTAAAAATGATAAAAATAATAATAATAAATAAATAAATAAATTAGTTGAGAAAATTACTTAATCCAGAAGATGAAAACGATTTTGTTAATTGATTTTAATTCATTGGAAAAAATGTGCTTAATTTAAAAATCAAAGATACCTGTTACCAGAAGGTAGCAAGAGTTTTAGGAAGGATTCCTAGGATATGTGTCGTCATTTTCCTTTATGTTTCGAGGACTTCGGGACGAAGTCAATTGTTAAGAGGGGGTGTATGTAGTGCCCACTCTAGTTCCCTTACCTTAATATGACATTATCTTAGACACTTTATTCTTTGAGGACCTCAGGTTGAGGATCCGGACACATGACACTATTATTAGCGATTGAGATATTCATAGTTGTGATGTTTATGAATGCTTTCCAGTGATATTATGATAGCATGAATGGTTATGTATCTTATCTATCAGTATTCTAATGATTGCAACATTAAATAGTTAAGTTGGTCTCTATTTGAATTTATGATGAGGGTAGTAAAGAATATGTGTGCGCTCTACTAAAAGCATAATGATGATAAACTGATGGATAGGTATATTTCTACGATGTTACGATGTTGATAGCTTAATGAATATATATGTTTCCTTTGATGATTATTGATGATAGCCATGAGGGATGTGTCCCCTATGTTACCTACTTTCTTTAGTTCAGACTTATAATGGACAATGATGTGAATGACCAGGAATTGATAATGATGCTATTATGATAATGACTAACATTGAGAAACCTTGTTACTGATGATTATTGAGTATGGCAGGAAACCATGAGAGGCACTCGCATATGACATGTCGATGACACCTGGTTTGATGAAAATTCATATTATTTTATCTTTTAAAGTCTAAGTGGATCTTGAAAGCTGCCATATATGTTTAACTATATTCTGATGATATGTTAATGGTTGCAGGCACAGATTAGTTGCTTGACCGAATGACCACATATGGGTGATGGGGTTGTACAGGTGGATGGAACTACATGGGAGGGGTGGGACAGAGTCCTTGATCTCACCCACTAGCACTCCCACCGTGACTTAGGCTGGAAGGGTTGAAACACCTTCGCCTTGAAGATCACGATGGCAAGAGGGCAGGTCCCAAAGTTGGGTCGCTCATGAGGAGTTTACTGGGGGCGTGCATCAAGGCGGATTCCTTGATCCCCGGCACCATTAGTCTCTCTATAGTAGGCAACATAAGAGATGATAGTGGTTTATGACGTTGCACTATACTTTCCCCTCGTAGTCACTAGATGCTTGAAGGGCAAGTGGTGTGGCACC
>APFE030548815.1:0-36076 GCA_000404065.3 Pinus taeda
TGCAACAACAAAGAAAACATAATGCATGCACCCCTTGACTTACTTTGATCCAAAAAGCAAACAAATATCGGATATCGAGAAAGGTGAAAAGCGAATATAATGAAAAGACCATCCCCTATTTCTCCGATGCGATATCGCTATCGACAATCGGAAGGTGTAGTGCAGCACATGTTTATGATACCTTTAAATCTCCCGATGCGATAAGGTATATCGCCATCGGCGATCGGCGATTTCGCAATGACATAAGTAACATGACCCGAGCCCATCCCCGATTGCAACACGTTAAGGCATGAGTTTCAAAATAGATTTAAAAGGCTTGCATGCATTATTTTGGATTATTATTAAAGCCTTCTCATTCCCGATAGCAATTTACTTTTGATTATCCGCCAAAAAACTCAAGCCACGCTTGAATGAATCATTTAGCATATAAACGATATGATGGGTATTTAAAACTCCTTTACCATGATTGACAGGTTAAGCGACCAATTAATGAAGCAGTTATGTCGAGATCTTCCCTGAGATTGTATCTACGGCAGTATCACTATGATCTTTCATTATTCGCTAATTGATATAATTATTTCATATTAGCTCACACTACCTATTCTCTGTATCACGTTCATTTTATTCCTTGCGCAGGACTCCGCTGAAATAACAAATTCGAACCAAACTAGAAAGAAATCCAAGAGATCCGCGGCAGCAGCGGCTCCCGCAGTAACAGTGCAATCCACCACTGATCTAGGACCGAGCAAAAAGTGATTGATTTCAGACACTACGTGCCTTGGCCTTGGAAACACAAGTTGGAAAAGCATATATAATTTAATTGAAGCAGAGGAGCCTGAGACAGTACCAGTACAAGCTACCGCAGATTCAACTAGAAAATCAGAGGCTTCTCTGAAAGATTTAGCTAATTCATATCTACACAGAATAGCAGCACGTGAGAAAATTCTTCCATACACTGATGTAGTGTGATGGGCAGTACAGGAGATCTCGGTTTTAAACAGAACATTTTGCACAGTTGACGGAAGGGTCTTTGGTTCATTTCAGCCTGATGACTTAAGGAAAATGTATCACTTGCCCGAACCTCAAAAGAAATACAATAAAGCCTTTCTTGAGAAGTTCACAAGTGAGAATGAGACTGAATCGGCCCCAATTCGGGAGTAGAGACAGAACTCCGCAAGGCACAAACATGAATCTTCAGGTTAGTACTCTGTAGATTCATTATGTTCTCCTTACTATTATGTCGGGGCAATGATGTGTAGAATTTGGGGATTGCATGATTCTGCAAAATTCACTATTGAAATGGTTCCTTTAATGGAAGCAACAGTTAACAATGAAGTAATGGATTGGGCAAACATATTATCAGATAAATTAGCCGTTGCAATTCTTGAGTTTAGAGCAAAAACTCGCGTGATTGATAGGTCTATTCCTCCGTTTTATTATAGTGCTTATATTTTAGATACTCTTTGTTTCAATTCTGAATTTCCTGTACTTGGGTGGAGATGGACTTCACAAGACCCCATGCCAATTCACATTTATCACCAAAAGTTATGGAAGGCGCACTATAAGGACCACTTGTACCAAATCTGTAATGGTTTTATGTTACCTATTTATTATGCCATTTTTTATAAGCCTGCCCCAAAGATTTCTTTGGAAGCAGAGGTTGACCTAACCGCTGTAGGAAATTGGTTCGGGGAAGACCAATTCACATACATAAGGGTTTTTGGTAGCCTTGCAAGATCTCATGTCCTTTTTCTATATATACCTGACAAACTGTTAGCCCGAGAATTAGCCTACCAAATAACAACAGCAGGAACATCCAAGACTCTTAGGACTTCTAAAAAGCAGGCTTGGCCTACTTTTCCTTTGAGATGCGATGTTTATACTTTGCATGACTACAAGCATGCAGAGAAGGAGGCAGAGAAAATAAACATGCTTAATCTTGCAACCATTCCTAATAGACAATTCGATCCAAGGAAAGTTGCCTATATTGTGCTTGAACAAGCCAAACTTACAAGGTTTGATCATGAAAAAGATGACTTTGATGACCTGTTTTCTTCGGCATAATCATTATTCCAGGTACAAACGCTGGCCAAAATGAGATATAATGATGAAAGGCTAGTAGAATTCAATAGGCTCAGAGAACAGAGGTTGCAAACTCTACCTCTGGACTTATTAGCTACTAGCCCGACAACACAATCAAGTGAGCCTGAACAGCAAATTATTGACAAACCTCCTACTGTAGGGAAGATTCTCGAAAGAGGAAAAGAACCAGAGTAGGAGAAAGAACAGGATAAGGGCAGCGAAAATATTAATATGGATACTCAGATTGGTCCTAAACTCCTCCAAGAATGGCAGCAATTTGACTCTATTATAAGAAATCTGGAAGGTCCACAAGGTGCCAATACACCCAAAGTAATAGATGGACAAGATACAACGTCAACAACTATTCCAAATAAAGGAACCAACGGCCTACTCATTAACAAGGATTTAGAAATGATTCCAAAAGATCCATTCGATCAAATTATTTTGCAGATAGAAGACATACCTCCATTAGATGTCTTTTACAGCCCCAAACACAGGGCTGTAGTGAAAAGACAGAGGAAAATAAGAAGACTTGATCAATCTTCCCTATTTCCAGCACAAACAGAGACAACTAATGTAGTGTGGAAAGAAGAGTTTAACCCTTCCGATGACCTAACAAAACTTTCTTAGTATGCTGGAGCTTATTCGGCAGCCACTATGGATAAGGAATCAGAAGTAAGTAACCTACTTAAATAAAAGGACCAAGCAATTGTTTCGTTGCAATCACAGGTGTCCGAAGCACAACAGAAAATTGAACAGTTGGAATAGCAACTATCAACACAACAGCAAATAAACAATCAATTGAATAAGCAATTACTTGTGGAGAAACAGAGGATAGACTCAAGCGCAATACAAAAGCAAAAAGAATTATCCGAAGCATTGGTCAGATTAAAGAAAATGAATGAACTAATGATGAAAACGAAATATGAGTAAATCGCTTAGCTGTCACATCAAGTAGAGAATTTCAAGAGTCTTCTGCAACCAGCAGATTTTAGGTCCGAAGCACTACAAATCAACAAAGCATTGGTTACACAGTTAAGACTGTTATGTCATAACATTTCTCTGGTTGAGCCCCTTTGTGATATAACGACATCAATAGTTGACAAATCAGACGATGCTAGGCAGGATTTGGAACAGACCGATGAGACTCTAACAAACTTTCTTGCTTGGCAAGACACCAATGAAGGGCAGGCCGCAAATCTGTCTAAAATTCTAGAGTCACACAAGGAGATCCTTTTCTTAGAATGGTAGTCACAGCTGATGAAAGCAGAGAGAGAAATTTCCAGATGCAGATTATCTACAAGTAATTTAATTGAGCTAATCAATAACACTCTTTATCTATCTAACATGATTTCGCAATGCACTCCAGGTAAATTGTTGTCAGCCAAAACATTGGAGCAAGCATGCAATCAAAAATTGGAGAAGAATGGAAGATTAATTGCCGGCATCCAAAGTTTAACTTGGGATACCTATTGGTTTTTCTTAGTAAAACCATACATTCAAAGGGCCTCCCTCAAATGTTTAACCGATGCGATCGGTTGTATCATTCCCGAAATCCATGATGCCACATACTCAGCTCAACTACATTCTTATCTCACTTGTCCTCCGGAATTGGAACCGACGCTTGCAATCTGCCAACTCAAATCAAAAGGAGATCATCCGAAATAATGAATCATGCTGCTGAGTGTAAACAGACCTATTGTTGAGAAGATACTCATGATTTAGTTGTACCAATTAATAGCATTTTATTTTTGTAGTTAGTTAGTTTAATTAACATTTATAGACCGTTTCATGCATTTGGAAAGGGTCCTCAGTTTTTGTATAAACTCAAATCTGGAAGTTGCACTATTTTGCTTCTGGTATATTTTTTTTTTAAATATTGGGCCAGTATTCTGAATTCTAATGTAGAAATATTTGATGGGATGTGCACTATTGCCTTGATGTGAAAGTGTTTTTAAGTTGGAAAAAGGAATTTGAATGCGATTGATATCGGGAGTGATTAGAATAACATATGGTACTATTATCTATGATCTTGTTTCATTCTTTCATGTGAATCGTCATTTGTTTACTCTTGCTATCATTGGATATATGTATGTGTTTTTAACAGCAATCCTTATATTTTTCATTATTGAATGTTTAAGGAGTGTTATTCTTTTAGTCATATATGTATCAGTGATATATAAAGGATAGTGTAATAATTTTTTTAATGATTACTTTGTTCAACTACTTGAACAAAGTAATTATCATATGAGTAAATGTTTTTTTTTACCAATAGAGTCATCTATATGCCTGTTTGTGGATAAATATTATCAAACGTTACACTAAAAGCAGAAATTTCTGGGGATAGGATAGTTATTCATATTTTTACTTTTTAGATTAAATCATTCATCCATTATCATTATATTAGAGAACCACCCATTTATCCATCCCCTTTTATTTATCAATGGGAAACTGGTCCTCTTCCTGTACATGTGTGCTTTGGAAAGCTAACCACCTCCGAAGGCTCAAGAATAACTTTAGTAAAGTTTATAGGTGTGCAACAATTCTGAGAAAACCCATCACTTAATGACAGTTGAGCGAGGAATATGTCGAAGGATTCAATCTTGTACTTAGTCATAAAAATGAAGTTGAGGTATCTAGCATCGTCCCGACAAACTGACTCCAACCATAATGTGAAATCCAGGTTAACTATGAAACCTCTTTCCCACTTTGTAGTATTGTTGCCTCTTGAATTCCAACAAGTATATTGTTGCTTAGATCCACAAAACTTGTCCCAGGTAAACTTTGCGTGATACAATTGTGACGTGAAAGCTTGACACGCACTCTAGCTTCCCTCTAAAAGAGGGTAAGTCAAAATATCATGACAGGCTTAACTGTAATTTGATCATACACTATTGAGGTATTGTATGGAATAAACAATATACCATCAATGCACTAATGAAGAACTCAAAATAAATGAATTTCTTCTTGCTACAATAGCGCCACTCTTCGGATTTTCCAAGGAGCCACTAATTTATACACATTTGGAATCTTTACTTGGTCTGCAGAAAGATTAAGAAATGGTAGTGATCACTCTTTGCCCTCCATGGAAGGTCTATATAAAGTCAGCAATAAATTGATTTAAAAGTGAGGTATATGCCTGAAAAATAGGAGTCCGACTCTTCAACTCTGATTTAGTGGAAAGGGAATATTCAAATGTAAATGCTTGATCTTCTAAATTGTAAATTTCTAGATAAATAGTTAGCGTAAATCTGTCCATTGTCCACATATCCCAAAAAATCATGTATGTCTAGACTCTAGTTGTGTGTAAGAGAGGGGAGATCACATAAATAATCCATTATCAAAAGAAAAAGTTAAAGCACAACATTCTATGGAGATTTTTTTAAAAATTTTATTACATACCTTAGAAAGTTTGAAAGGACACAACTGAAGCTTCCCCCTCCTTCCACACTTCATTAAATATGCCCCTTTTCCAATGCAGATGTGGTCTGCAAAATCACAATTAGAAAATAGAATATGAAAATTAAGTTTAATGAATTAAAGTAGCTTTGTTATACCTCAAGAAAATGGACTATGAGAAATTGGATTCATTCTCTACAAAATATGATATAGCAAGATCTAATTACATTTTTAACTGAAACAAAAGTAAATTGGATTCATTCTCTGCAATAGACGATATAATGAGATCTAATGACATTTTCAACTCAAACAAAGGTAAGTTGAGTAAGCTCAAGCTCAAAAATGATGGCATCCAACTTCTGAGTGGCATTTATTGTATATATCTAGCTAGAGGATATAACATAAAGATATTTGTTATATGTGAAGATAAAAAAATGAAAGGAATGTGAAAAATTGACCATCAACTATAAGTTCTTTCAAGGACTAGACCAAACCATGACATTGTTATCAAGATAATCAATTCACCCATTCTAGTACGCTTCTAGTAGTTTCATGATAAAACTCAAACTCAATAAACTTCAAGCAACATAAATTAACCAACAATATGTCTGAGGTTGGTTACCTAAGAATTTTATCATACTAAATTACCTTTTTCATCTAACATTGAAAATGACTATGAAAGAAATGAAGACAAATCAGTGATTATAATGGATGCATGTGATGAAATAAAATTAAAAAAGACCTTTCTTCTTGCTACTGATGAGCCTTCTATGGGATTCTTGGATGAAGTTGATCCTGATCTGCTTTCTGAAATCAAAGAGACACTTTCTAGCTACTCTGATTTGACGGAAAACAACCCTAATGCTTGTGAAAATGAATATGGAAAGAAATAAGCATCGATGAACCTGGTCTTGAAGAAGGTGTCTCAAAGTCTAATATGGATAGTATTTTAAATTTCTATAGCTAGCAGAGGGTTTTCCAAGTTGGGTTCCCTAGAAAATTTTGTTTTTTTTTGCTATAGTGTGAATGTGTTTTATTTATGTTCTATTCCACTACAAATTGGTAGAGATATTTTTTGTCTTCGTGCAACAATTAGTTTCAGATTTATTCACTCAAGCAGTAGCAGAATTTCAAGGAAATTCTACACAAGAGACAATTAATCTATATTTTCACTTATATCGTTTGCAAGTAAAATTCACAACTAAATTTTCATCCAAAGTGTTTAGGTTACTAGCAAGTGGTATCACAACATATCTCAACATTGCAACACATAAATCATACTATTTAGGTTGAGACTTGAGATACAAAAATATTCCCAAGTTATGCAAGCAGAAAAATTGTGATTTTTAGTTCTAAATCTATCCAACCAAAACAAAATTATGCCATTTTCAACACCCTCTAGTCAAAGTTATTCCTGGCCTCATTCAACTCAATTAAGAAAATGTCAATCTCGTTGAGATTTATTCTTAATTTCATGCTTCTAAGTTATATATTTATGCAACCTAATATATCATTTATGTTAAGTGATTATTCATTAAAAATTATTTAGTCTGTCTAGCACATCTACCTAATTATTTGATCAGTTTCTGGGAAGACTCCATCAAACATTTGCCGCAGAAAATAGAAGACTGTTTTAGTACCTACTGTTATAAAACTCTAATCTAGAAAAAGTATTTTGGTTTGTTTCCCTAAAAATATTTACAAAATTTTCAATCCCAAAGCCATTTCACGGAGAATTTTAGTCAAGGAGAAATTCAGTATTATTTTTGGAAAATTTGAGTGTAACTAAAAGAAATTCTTCCTGTTTGCTCAAAAGATTCCAGCACCAAATATGAGTGAATTCACAGAGCTTAAGATTTTGAAATAATTAAATTTCATTTCGATTTTCCAGGACCATATATGAGTGAATTCACAAAACCTGAGATTTGGATTCTGGAAACACTTAAATTTCACCTCATTTATTAGGATTGGAAGTTCCCTAAGATACAAGCATTTAGCATTAAGGATATACTTTGCTTGTTTAAGGACAATGTTCAGTTTATAAATAGTGATACAAGAATCCTTGTATACATGCCTGACACAGTTCTTTGGTCACAACTAATGAAATTGAACTCCATCAATACATAATAGACAAGGTAGAATGTAAGAAAGCATCTAGTTTTAAGCATATACTCTGACAAAAATAAACATCTATACAGTCATATAAAGTTGTCACCACACCAAAGAAGGAATTAAAAACCAAAATAAAAATAGGAACGGGCTTGGATTGTTATGGTTACTCTAACAAAATCTTAAATGGGATCAATATGTTAATATGGTAAATAGTGTAGTTGATTATGATTTATTGATCCGAAGGGGTTAGCCCAACCAAATGTGATTAATGTTACTGGGTATTTGGCTAGTTTTGTGCTAGCAAGTGCCCTGCTTGAAATCCCTTGGGTGAGGTGCACTAGTCAATGACAATGGGTTTACCAAGGATGCCAAAAATGAATGTGGGGAAACATCCATTGGGATTCCCAGAGAGTTTTTCTTGGAAAGAATAAAAATAGGATTTCCTAAAGAGAAATTTTAAGATGCATATAGTGTACACCCAGTAAAATCAACTCTATAGATACAAACCATAAAATAAGGAAAAATACATATGCTTTTACCTATGTTCCCTCGTTTTCCCTCCTGCCCTGTGAAAAGTGAAAATATGTTACTCTTAAACTTAAAAGAAATGATGAAAAAAATATTGAATTTTAAACCAGTCCTCCTGGTGTGGAAGAAGACCAAAAGTGGGGTGGAAATGCAGCGAGGTTAGAAATGAAACATACCTAGGTGCCATTAATGGATTGAAGAAGTAAAACCTTAACTCGCAACTCTCTTCAATCTTTCTTTCCCTCCCGTCCTGTGAAAAGTGAAAATATGCTAGACGTAAACTTAAAAGCAAGGATGAAAAAAATAGTGAATTTTGAACCAGAGATCTAAGGTGTGTGTACTCCTCCCTGTGTGGAAGAAGACTAAAAGTGGGGTGTAAATGCAATAAGGTTAGAAATTAAACATACCTGGGAACCATTAATGGATTTAAGATCCAATGGTGGGGGATCTAAGGTTTGTGTACTCCTCCCTGTGTGAAAGAAGACTAAAAGTGGGGTGGAAATGTAGCGAGGTTAGAAATGAAACATACCTGGGTGCCATTAATGGATTGAAGTTCCAATGGTGGGGTGTTCGATATCAATACGCTATTGGTAAAACCTTAATTCACAACACTCTTCAATCTCATTTTCCTTCTCACCCTGTGAAAAGTGAAAATATGCTACTATTAAACTTAAAATAAAGGATGAAAAAAATAGTGAATTTTGAACCAGTCTTCCTTGTGTGGAAGAAGACTAAAAGTGGGGTGGAAATGCAGCAAGGTTAGAAATGAAACATACCTAGGGGCCATTAATGGATTGAAGATCCAATGGTGGGGTTCGATATTAGTCTGCCACTAGTAAAACCTTAATTCACAACTCTCTTCAATCTCGTTTTCCCTCTCGCCCTGCGAAAAGTGAAAATAGGCTACTCGTATACTTAAAATCAAGGATGAAAAAAATAGTGGATTTTGAACCAGAGATCTGAGGTGTGTGTACTCCTCCCTGTGTGGAAGAAGACTAAAAGTGGGGTGTAAATGCAGCGAGGTTAGAAATGAAACATACCTAGGCGCCATTAATGGATTGAAGATCTAATGGTGGGGTTCGATATCAATTTGCTACTAGTAAAACTTTAATTCACAACTCTCTTCAATCTCATTTTCCCTCCCACCCTATGAAAAGTTAAGATATGCTACTATTTTTCCCTCCCTCCGCCTTACAAAAAGTGAAAATTTAATTCAAAACTCACTTGAATCTCGTTTTCTCTCCCGCCCTATGAAAAGTGAAAATATCTACTAGTTTTCCCACAGCCCTATGAAAAGTGAAAACATACTACTTGTTTTAGAAAGTAAATGAAATTTGGAATTAGGAGGGCTTTGTTACATCAAAATTAAGGCTGAATTTTTTCAAAAGTGTTAAAATTTCCCTCCCTAAAAGACAATAAATACAATATCTATAGGGTATAGAGTAGATGTGTAGGTGTAATGTAAGTATGTAAACAATTCTAAATATGGGCTTAGTTAAAGAATAATAGTATTAATAATAATAAAAGTCAAAAGTATGGGGATGAGTGCAAAAATATAAATGTTGGCTCAATTAATAATAAAAATAATGAAATTCAATTTGTTATATTTTGATTTTGTTATTAACTTGTGAATAGGTTTTGTTACAATACCATGAGCCAACACCATGACTAATCAATACCTCAAGCCCAAAACCATAACTTATTTCACAACCACAATATTTTATAACAATATGACAAGATTTTTAACCATGGATATTCACCCCCAACTTTACCGTGGGTATTATTAACTTGTAAAAAATTGGTTTTGTTATAATACCATGGGCCAATACTATGGTTTATCGATACCACATGCTTTAAAAACATAACCTATTTCACAATCAAAATATTTTATAACAATATGAAAATATTCTTAAGCATGGATATTCATTCTCACTTTACCATGGATATTATTAACTTGGAAATAGACTTTGTTACAATACCATGGGCCAATACCATGGCTTATCAATATCACATGCCCAAATGACATAACTTATTTCAAAATCAAAATATTTTATACGAATATGACAGGATTCTTAATCATGGATATTCACCCTTGCTTTGCCATTCATATTATGAACTTGTGAATAGGCTTTGTTACAATAGCATGGGCTAATACCATGGCTTATCAATACCACTTTCCAAAAAATCATATCTTATTTCACAATCTAAATATTTTATAACAATATGACAAGATTCTTAACCATCTGTTCACCTCCACTTTACCATGGACATTATTAACTTGTAAATAGGCTTTGTTAAAATACCATAGGTCAATATCATGCCTTATCAATACCACATGCCCAAAATCCATAACTGTTGGATTATATGGGCTTGACCCAGGTTCAAAAGAATTATTTAGCCAAACAAATCTCGCAACTACCGACCCTTTCAGCAACAGCCCGTGAATCGTGGACTAAAGTCTCACCTGAGGTAGCAGGGGAGGGTGTTGGAACCAGGTTTTCGCACCTTGGGGATGTCTTGGATGTGGTTTGGGCTCACGTGCTTATTCTGTAGCATCACACTATGCTAGATCTGTGCAGATCAGAATACCCTTATCGTGTTTATTACAGATTGAATCACTTATTACTGGTTTGATCTAGTTAAAACGACCTTTAAGTAAACATTTATTACTTTTGGTTACTTTGCACATCAAGATTAATCCAGTTCACATGAATTCAATTGTAGCAAATGCAAAAATCATAACATTTCATTTATAAAAGAGTAAAATCGCAACTAACACAGAATTTAGAAGAAACTTATCTTTATTATCAATCTTCAACAATACATTTAGATCCACCCTATGCACTCAGCTACAGGGGTCTGCGCACACAGCTGTGGACTTTCTAGGCCTCTGCACACACAGCTGCAGAGCCTCTACCTTCTACCCTACTCCCTCAACTTGGACTTATAGATGATTTCAAGCTATTTCCTTGCAGAACCCATTACATTCCATCTTTCAAAATAACTACTTTCCCTCATAGAACCCCGCTCTATTTATACTTTCCCTTGGCCTGTGATCCCTCCATAAGCTGACTCTATTACTATTTCTTTACATTATTTTTGGACAGACTACCCTTTGACTCAACCTACTATAGTTCACACTTCATGCTTTCCATGGAGTCTTTTACCCTAATATTACCCAAAATTCCAGGCTTCGCACCCCATACTCGTTCTGCGGGGCTTGCGCTACCCAACAGTCCCCCAACACAATCATCGTGACTCGTCCCGAGTCACTTACTCGCGTGGTGAGATGCTCAGTCTTGGCTTCGCGGTTTGCCTTTCATTCAATGGCACTCGTCATCCAGTTGCTCCTACTTTGCCTCCTGTAAGCTTTTCCGGCTTTAGTGTTTCTACCTTATCTTCGCAAGCAATGATGCTCATTCTGCTCTTGTCGGTTAACACAAAACCCCCCATATGAGGATTTTAGCGTGAGCGGGGGAGCTGCATGCAGGACCTCCTGGTACCACCGTAGTCCTTTACGACCGACGTATCTTCTCTTCGCACCATCCGCTGCAACTTGTGTTGCAATTTTGCGAGACCCTAGATGTTGTCTGCCAGTTCCCACTCGTCGACAACCATCAGAGGCAACTTAGTGATTGCATCTCCACCCATGGTCACCATCTGTCCATCCTTTTGTTGTTCTATTATAGCGCATCACCCTTCCTCTAGGCAGGGCGATGACATCCAGACCAATTCTACTTCGCATTCCCTATTTTCTGGTACATCCCCTGCTAGTAATACTACAGCCTGCAGGATACCCGCAGCTGGCAATACCAGACTCCTTAGAGAGTCATGCCCCCCCTTTAGCTATATTACTACCTTCGGGAACTTGCCAGGTGTAGAGATGCTGAACAGCTCCATCTATATTTCCAAAGCGTAGGTTGCCCAGTAGATTCCCCATGGTGATTTATAGACCATGCGAACATCAAATGCCCGGATTGCCACTCGTTCCAACTCATGTAACCTTCCTGTGTGAAATCTGTGGTCAATCATTTCATAGTTGGTTCATACTATGGCTCTTAATTGCCTGTCTCCCACTCCCCTTTTCCATAATGCAACCATCTTGTCATGAACAATGGTATTAATGGTCATCATTCCTTGGAGAAGTGCACCCGCATGGCTCTGTCTAGAACCACACTCCTGATTATTGGCCAATTGTACACATGCCCTGATACTGACGCATCTTTCCCCCAGACTGCTTTATCATCCCTCACTCTCTTTCAACTAGTTAGAGCGGTGAGACTCTCCGTGGAACAGTTAGTCAGGGGGTCGGCCTACCCATATATAGCTTCAGGCGACTGCCATTCACTCTTCCAGGGAAGGGGTCTCCGTTGAGCTTAGCCAGCTAAACTGTGCCCCCATCAGTTACTTCTTTAATGACATAAGGCCCCAACCAATGCATACAGAGTTTATATAGGAATGTTTTGAACTTACTGTCATATAACAATACGAGGTCATCCTTCTTGAACATGCGCACCTTGATATGGCAATCATGCCATGCTTTCACGGGTTGTTTCTATACCTGCTGATGAAATCCCACCAGAAATCATTCTTCGTCCAATTCGTCAAGTTGTGCGAGCATTTCCTCCAAAGCCCCACGATTTACCATTCCTGTAGCTGCTGCAATCTGTAGGTTGGGCATGATATATTCCATAGGCATCACGATCTCCTTACCATAGACTAGTCGAAACGGTGTCTGACCTGTCAACTTTTTGCACGTGGTTCGGTCTTCCCATAGCACAGCGGGGATGCGTAAGTCCCAATCGTTCCGTTGTGCATTGCAGATCTTAGTCAGCGCGGTTTCCAAAATTTTGTTGAATGCCTCAATGGTCCCATTTGCTTGTGGAAGGTATGGCATGCTCTATTAGTGATATATTTGGAATTCCACAGTGAGTGCGCTGATGGTTTCATTCAAAAAATGCGTTCCTCGATCACTCATGAGAATCTTAGGACACCCAAACCTAGTCAATACATTCTCGAACAAGAAATTTGCTGCTGTCGTGACTGTGCAATCCTTAATTGGTTGTGCTTTTGCCCATTAGGTCAAGTATTCGGTCGCATTGATGATATAGCATGTGCCCGTCTTTCCTCACAGTTTAATAGGCCCGATGAAGTCGATCACCCATTTCTCAAATGGTTGTAGTGTCACCTGTGGCTGAAGTGGCATTTCATCCCTTCGCGACAGCTTGCCTGTTTGTTGGCATACATTGCAGGCCCGGTAGTATACTTTTGAATCTTGATGTAGGGTGGGCCACTATAATCCAGCAAGAAGAACCTTCTTGGCTGTGGCGTGGCCTGCATAATGTCTGCCAACAACCCCTCCATGTGCTTCGGCAAGGATCTGTTCTCGCTCAAACTCGGGTACATATCGACGTAATATCTCATCATGACCCATCTTGTAGAGATGGCCGAAAATCACAGTTAAATCTGCTGCTCGTGTCACCAATTCCTTCTTTTGTTTCACAAAATACCCCTACGGCACAGTGCCGGTAGTCAAAAAATAGATTATATCTTCAAAGTGGACATCCGCAATGTGCACTGCATACAACTGGGCATCCGAGAGTCCTTCTTCTAGGTTCGTGGGTTCCTCGCCCATATCAATCCAGGATAATTGGTCTGGACCTACATTCAGACGTCCTAGCTTTACAACAACCTCAAAATCATATTCCTGAAACAATAGAAACCATCGACAGATGTGCCCCCCCAACACAGGTTTATTCACTAGGTATTTTAGCACAGAGTGATCAATATACATCTTCAAATGTCCTCCAAGCAAATAGTGATGATACTTTTGGAGTGCGTACACCATCACCAATCCCTCATGCTCAGTAGCAGAGTAATTTTTCTCAGCTTTTGACAACCTTCGACTTGCAAACGCAATCGGGTGTTCAACTACCTCCGCGCCTTCCTGAGTAAGTACTGCTCCTAATACGATACACGACATGTCGACATGCATATGGAACTCCATGTCCTATTTTGGAAAGATCAAGATAGGGTTAGATGCCATTTTTTCCTTCAGCAATTCCAGGATTTTGTTGCATTCCTCATTCCAGCAATACGTGGCATCCTTTTTTAACAATTGTTCCATTGGAACCATGATCTGGGCGTAACCTTTTATGAACTTCCGATAGTACCTCGTGTGTCCTAGCATAGCGCGGAGCTGTTTGACACTACGCGATGCTTGCAGGCCTAATATGATAGCGATCTTTGCCGGATCCACCATCAGGCCTTGCCTACAAACTATATGCCCCTTCAAGTTCCCGAAAGGAACAAGGAACATACACTTCTTTAGATTGAGCACAATCTGGTGTCGACGACAGGTATCCAGCATTAATCGTAAGCTCTCAGTATGTTTCTTAACCAGGCCAAAGACGATCCAATCGTCAAGATAGACTTCCAAGAATTTATGTATGAATTCCTTGAATGCAGCTACCACAATGCGGGAAAATATTGCCGGCGCGTTATTCAACCCGAATGGCATCACTATATACTGAAAGCAACCCCATTCCATAGCAAATGTTGTCTTGCTTCGATCCTCCGACGCGATCTTGATCTGATGGTATCCAGAGAACCCATCCGTAAAGGAATACACTTCTTGCCCGCCCACATTTTCTAAGAGTTCATCGGTAAAAGGTGTGGGAAACGGATCGCTAACACAAGCATCATTGAGTTTCTGTAGACCACGCAGATGTAGATCTCACCCTTCTATTTCTTCTCTTGTACCATCATCAGACTTACCCAATTGGACTCCTCAACTGGTTCAATGATCTCAGCTGCCAGCATCTTGTCCAGCTCTTCACGTACTTTTGCTTTGTATTTTGGATTCAATCGATAAAGTCGCTACTTTATTAGCTTCGCATCAGGCTTCAAGGTTATCTTCATCATTCCTAGTTCACCTCGATCCCTTTCAGCTCCGTATTCTTAGTAGGGAAGAGGTCTCTATACTCCATAAGTAGCTCGACGACCTTTTCCATGGTAGCATCGTCCCAGTTATCCCCAAGCATAGCATACTTCGGTTCTTCCTCTATTCCGATATTTACTTGCTTCGTTTTTAATGGTGCTACGACATCTGGATCTTCTATTTCGGGGCCACGCACTTCTCGACTTCCTTCGGATTTTGGTATATTGATGTCACGCAAATCATCCTCGTCCCCTTCTACTTTTATATTGTAACATTCCAAGGCCCGGCTCAGCTGTCGCGACCAATCCGGTTGCACGACTTCTTCCGGCTCAAGCGGCAATGTAAAAATTGTGATCTTTACTAGCTTTAACGCGTCGTCCATTGTATCCATCCATTGATCCTCAAAAAGAAATGTTGACAGAAACCTTTCACACAAGATATCCCACTCACCTATGCCACGTCGGAGCTCTGTTTTAGTATACCAATTCCTTGGGATGACATCTAAGGTATGACAAAATAGGTGCACCCATTCTGGTTGTTGCTCTTCGCCATAGGCTTTGGTCCATTTGCTCAAATGTATGTGCGGATTTTCTTGTCCATCATATTTCTCCTTTAGTTGGAGTGTTGGTTTCCCGAATCATATCTGCATCATGTGCTTACAGCTTTGCCAATCTATGAAAGTGCCTTCATGGGTACCCCACCATCTCGTCGATGTCGCGTACAAGGCCCACTTGAGCGCATCAAATCGCTAGTACTCTGGTACTACGCTCTCAAACTTCTCCAGGAATACATTTACTACTGTGAGCCTGTCATAAACCAGTAGCTCACGATTCAGAACTTTAATGCAGTATACGGATTTTGTCAGCATATTGCAGCTTGACTTAGTTGCCCTGTTGATTCTGGTCCACCATTTCTCTTCCTCTTCCTCTGAATCATCGGTGTATGGTTCTGCATAACCCTATGAAATTATTCGTTCCTCCATTACCTTACCCTTTATTGGCCTTTGTGCAACAATTTGGTAGATACAATCCAAGGCTTCATCCTGCTCATTGTTGTGCATAGGTTCTGTTTAGCGGGGTCCCTTGGTTGGATATAGCAGAACAACTACATGGCACGACTTTTTCTCAACTATCATCTCCTTGTGCTTCAAATTAATAATCCCATTCATGTCAATGACCCAGTCTATTCCCAACAAAGCGGGGTACGGGCTTTTCTCTTCCACTATCTCGATAACTTCAAAATCCATTCTAGTGCTTGCACCATCCAGGTCTATGGTGATTCCTTGCAGCCTACCTAGGGGCAAGATATTCTGCTGATTTTCCATCCGTAATTGGATTGGAGACCATTGGAGTGGGGGCTTACTGATATTCTCCCACGTCTGCTTGGGAAATATGTTTGCATCCTAACCGAGGTCTAGAATGACCTGATCCATCCTATAGTCACCAATCCACGCTGTTAACCGCATTTCTTGTTCGGTCTGTGATGTACGGCTCCCCATTCATCAAACTATGCGAGGTTCTCCCCATCCTGTGTATTTTTTAATTACCTCTTGCAATCCTTTCACTACCCTATTATCGCGAAGTAACTTCGTGCAACTTTCTATGAAAGTCGTTAACATCGAGGGACCTTTATACAGCTTAGATTGATCTCCTTCTGAGATTGCACTACTCCTTAGTACCATATTTACTTTAGGTTCTTCATCGCGTGGTTCGTCCCTCATCATCTGGACATTCTGTGTCGTTGTAGGAGGTTTTGTCCTTTTGTCGTGAATCTATGCTCGTGGCATAGGGCAATCTAACAGTTCATGGTCGAATTGTTCACAATAGGGACATGATACTCGAGTTGGATTTTTGCAATCCCACGTGTAGTGTCCTCGTCCTCCACAATTGTAACAAATTAGCTGTCCTTAACCCCTTCCTGGTCCCATTCCGCCCCATCCTCGACCCCATCCTTGGAATCCACCACGCGCAAACGTTGTAACTGGATTTTGACCTTGTCCCATAGTTTATATTCGGTAGGCAGATGCCTAATCCACCAACATTCGGCAATCTATGTCCTCGTGACCCACTGACCTACAAGATTTGCAAAAGAGCTGCTGGGGGGTTTCATTGTATTTCGGCAACAGGTGGTAATTATCCGGGTTGTGTTTTCCTCCTACTTGACAAATTGCACACTAGAACGGTGCGATCACGCTTGGCCCTGCTTGTGCCTCTAGTTGCAATGGTGCTGGTCCCCCCGTGACCACAAGGTTTACCGTGACTGAAAAATGGTCTTTATCATGTCCCTGGCCCCTACACTTGATGCACAAAACATCTTCCTGAACTTTTGAAGCCTAGTCTTGTTTTAACTTTTGTATTTCCAAACACAAGTTTTGGACCTGTACTTGGATTTGTTGAACTCCCAACACTGGGTCCTGTACCGGGGTTTCGTGCAGCCACATTGCTGCCTCTAGTGCTTCTACTTGGGTTGAGATCTTCTATTGTGACAAAGCCGATTTTAGATATGGCGTTAACGATGCGATAAACCAAGCGTAGTGTTGTACATCCATCAGGGTCATGTTGGCTTCATGAATAGTGCTTTTTAACCTCTAATCTAGATCCCACAGGGTCTCACCAAGCATCATCATGATTTCTTTGAATCCTACGACTGACTGTGGCTCTGATTTTGGCTGGCTGAACTCCTCTTTTAACTCCATATAGATGTCCGCTATCCCCGCCGTTGGGTTGATGCCCGAATACTTCATATACCATGTTAGCGCTCCGTCCTATTGTGTGTTGACAAAGACAGATTTCTTGATATCATCATTCATGATCTGCTGCACATTCCATACTGAATTCAATACAAACCAAAACTTTTCCAGATATTCACTTCCTACTCCCTTGAATATTGGTAACTGGATGGCGCTCACCATTAATACCATCCTGATCCTTCGTCGCTCTTTCCTCTAGCATCCTTGCCTTTCAAACCAAAAACCCCTTAGGTAGATCCTGGTCCCAGCAATGGAACCATTTGTTGGCTTATATGGGCTTGACCCAGGTTTAGAAGAATTATTTAGCCAAACAAATCCCACAGCTACCTGCCCTTTCGGCAACAGTCCAAGAACCGCAGACTTAGATCTCACCTGAGGTAGTAGGGGAGGGTGCTGGAACTAGGTTTCCACACCCTAGGGATGTCTTGGATGTGATTTGGGGCTTGCGCGCTTGTTCTGCAGCCTCGTGCTGTGCTAGATACACGCAGATCGAAATACCCTTATCGTATTTATTATAGATTGAATCACTTATTACTGGTTTGATCTAGTTAAAACGATCTTTAAGAAAACATTTATTACTTTTGGTTACTTCACACATCAAGATTAATCTAGTTCACATGAATTCAATCGTAGCACATGCAAAAATCATAACATTTCATTTATAAAAGAGTAAAGTCGCGACCAACACAGAATTTAGAAGAAACTTATCTTTATGATCAATCTTCAACAATACATCCAGATCCACTCTGCGCACTCAGCTGGAGGGGTTTGTGCACACAGCTGCAGACTTTCCAGGCCTTTGCGCACACAGCTGCAGAGCCTCTACCTTCCACCCTACTCCCTCGACTCAGACTTACAGATGCTTTCAAGCTATTTCCTTGCAAAACCCATTACATTCCATCTTTCAAAAGACCTACTTTCCCTCATAGAGCCCCGCTCTATTTATACTTTTCCTTGGCCCGTGATCCCTCCATGGGATGACTTTATTACTATTTCTTTACATTATTTTTGGGCGGACTACCCTTTGACTCAACCTACTATAGTTCGCACTTTCCGCGGAGTCTTTTACCCTAATATTACCCAAAAATCTGGGCTTCGCACCCCATACTTGTTCTGCGGGGCTTGTGCTACCCAACAATAACCTATTTCACAATAAAAATATTTTAATTTAATTTAATTTTATATCATTTTTTATTTCAAGCTAATAGGAAAAGGGTTGTAATTAGTTTTGAGATATATATAAACCCTCTATCCTCATGACTACTAAAATAATTCCCATATAAATTAAATCAAGGTTTTAATAAAATTAAAAATGAGAATACTTTTGTATTTAAAGATGTAAAATTTATATAATACAAATATTAGTTAGAACAAACATAGATCTATCTTAACTAAGGATCCAAGTGATGATAGCAAGCAAAGTGAAGGGAAGAGAGGGGGAGGGAGATAGTGACAAAGATGGAGGGTGGAGAGAGAGAGAGAAAGAGAGTGATGGGGGAAGACATAGAGAAGGAGTTAGGAAGAGAAAGAGGGGAGAGAGAGAAGAAGAGAGGGAGGAAAGAACTAAGGCATAGGGAGATGGAGGTGGAGAGAGAGGGAGGAAAGAACTAAGGTATAGGGAGATAGAGGTGGAGAGAGAGAGAGGGAGAGAAGAGGGGAGGGGAGAGAGAGAATAGGTGGGGATAAAGATAGCGAGAGAAGGGAAAGAGAGAGAGAGGGAGGCACAAAGATGGAGAGAGGGGAGAGAGAGAGTGATGGGGAGGGAATAGAGGGAGGTGAGAGAGAAAGGGAGAGAGAGGACTAAGAGAGAGGAGATAGAGATGAAGTTAGAGGGGGAGAGAGAGGGAAGGAAGAAGAAATACATAGAAGGAGAAAGGTAGAGAGAGAGAGGGAGTGACAAGGGAGCGATGGAAAGAGGACAGATAGAGGGAAGAGAGAGAGGTGGAGAGGAAGAGGGAGGGAGAGAGAGATAGATATGGAGAGAGAGTGTGTATGTTTGGGGGGTGAGATAGAGAAAGGGAAAAAGAAAGAGACACATAGATACAAATATGGATATTATATAGTATTATATAACCAGCATAGATCCATCTTAACCTAGATCTACCAAGCGCCAAAAAAGAGGTTTGCACATCGAGAGATTAGATCCCTCTCAACGCTTGATAGATTAAGGTTAAGATGGATCTAGGCTAGATTAATATGTTTGTAGTTGTATTTGATAAACTAACACTTTTTATGGTTGTGTTTGAAAACAAGTTTTCCATATTTGGTGTATTTATCATAATAATAATAATCTAATTTTAATTTAATTTTAAGCTTACCTTTTTTATGCAATGATTTTTCTGTTATTTTATAGAGATATACATGTTATACTTTTGGAATTTGAAAAGGAAACATGTGCTCTTAACTTGGTTGTATTGAAAACATTTAGTGTAAGAAAGAAACATGCCCTCTTAACTTGGTTGTTTTAAAAACATAAGGGTTCTTGTATACTAGGTGGGTGCAAACAAGAGAGAGTATATGGTAAGTGGATTAAATAGTTAAAAATAAAAGTTAGTTAAGGAGAAAGTTACAAAAATATAAAAAATAGGCTAGGGTTGGGATATTACTATTTTAGGACATCTAAAGTTGAAGGTACATTTTATGGAGGTGTAGTCTAAGCCCTTGGGTGTAAGGCACATATTATGGGTATCTTGGACTTTTGGTGTGTGTTAGCGGTGTCAAATAGTGGTGGAGTGTCCAACCAATGAGTAGGAAAAGTTTTTCATTTACAAGGTTGGAATCAATCAAGTATTCTCCCTCTCTACCCAACTCCAAGATGAGGAGTGTGCATAATGGACTTATTATTGTAGAAAATTGCAAATATTTGATTATCTTAAAGTTCAAGTGCTTGAAGTGGCTACCTCAACCTACAAATCTTTAAAGGAACTATGTGTTTTTCAATTAAACCCTTGTGGTCAAGGAGCTGTAAAAGAGGAAGGCCTTGTGGCTATTTTTAAGGGGTTGTAATGACCCTCGTCTTGTGGTAAATATGTAGATATGATGCTAATGGTCCTAATCTTAGTACATTCACGTATATAATGTAAATATTTTCCTATCACCTTGAATTGTGTAAATATGATAAATATTTTGTGGTTACCTTGATGTACATGTTGAAGTTCCACTTGCATGATTATGGGAAACACTTTTCAGTTATCCTTGTGTACATGGGGAAAATCATAATTACTCTATGCGATAAAAACACCTAGTAATATTTTCACACTGAAAACTATACGATAAACTTAACCCTAATATCTTAGTGAAGAACAAGTAACTAGCTAGACTCTAGAAGGGTTTTTGGATTGACTATTAGTGAAACTCATTGCAGTTAGGTGTGCCAATGTGTGGTGAGTGTTAGTGAGTGTTAGGGAAACACAAGGGAGAACTAGGTCAAAATGCATGGAAATGAATGAGTAAGAGTGTGTGATAGGGAGTGTGAATGAGTTGCAAGTGTGGTAAGAGGGGAGTGACATGGTATGCTAAGCAGCGCTAAGTCATTCTAGCGTGCTAGAGAAACATGCAACCAATATGTGCTAGGTGCTAAGTTGTGCCAAATAGTGCTAGGAAGTGTTAGGGAGCATTAGGGAAACACAAGGGAGCACTAGGTGAAAATAATGCATGCAAATGAATGATTAAGAGTTTGTGAGAGGAAGTGCCAGTGATTTCAGGGTGTGCTAAGGAGGGAGTGACAAGGTATGCTAGGCAGTGTTAAGCCATTCTAGAGGCTAGGGAAACATGAAAATATGTGCTAGGTGCTAAGGTGTGCCAATGCATGCCAGGGAGAGTTATGGAGTGTCAGGGAAAAACAAAGGAGAACTAGTTTCAAATGCATGGAAATGAATGAATAAGAGTGTGTGACAGGGATTGTCAACGAATTCTAGGTGTTCTAAGGAGGGAGTGACAAGGTATGCTAGGTAGTTCTAAGGAATATTAGAGTGCCAAGGCAACATCCAAGATGTGCCAAGTCCTACAGTGTGCCAATGTGTGTCAGGGAGTACCATGAGAACACAAGGGAGAACTAGTTCAAATTGCATGGAAATGAATAGATAAGAGTGTGTGATAGGGAGTGTTAGCAAGTTCCAATTGTGTTAAGGAGGGAGTGACAAGGGTATATGCTAGGCAGTGCCAAGGCATGCTAGAGTGTCAGGACATGTTAGGGAGTGGTAGGGTCTTTTAGGGAGTGGAAAATCATGCCAAGGAATGCAGGGGATGATAATGTGTGCCATGTAGTGCCAATGGATTGTTATATGTTCTAGATGTTATGGCATGTGAAGATGTAAACTATGTTTCTTAGTTGTTTTATGGGCACTATTGGATGTGAACCTTGACTTGGTAACTTTTTAAGTGGGATGAGTTAATATTGGATATGAGAAGCCTAAGATGATTTATAGTCCATTAAGGGAACAAGGCATAGTCTAGTTGTAATAAATGTAACTTGGTAAAGTTGTTGTAGTTGAGGCAGGACTTGGTTGGGTTCCTAAGTCTAAAAGAAAATAAGGGTATTTATGAGGGAATGATAATTAAGGACTACCATGGCATGCCAAGGAATGAAAACACATGTGGACATATGCCAGATAGTGTCAATGCATGTCAAGGAGTGTTTGGGAGTGTTAGGGAATCATAAGGAGAACTAGGTCAAAGTGCATGGAAATGAATGAATAAGAGATTATGTCAAGGAGTGTCAGTGAATTCTAGGTGTCCCATGGATGAAGTGTGTTAGGAGAATTTCATATTAGGACTTGTAGGAGGAAAGCCTACAATTGTGATAAGAGGATGGATAAAGCAATTTGAGACAAAGGGAGACTTTGGTCTAGGCAAAACACTATTTTTTCAATGACTTTGTTGGGTTCCCAAGTCACAAAAGAAGTAAGGTTATCTATGAGGGCATGAAAATTAGGGAGTGCCAAGGTGTGCAAGGAATTTCAGAAAGTGCTAACACATGTTATAAAGTTCCAAGGAATGTTAGGAATGTAAATACATGCCAAGTTCTAAGGCATGCCAATGTGTGCTAGGTTCTAGGATGTGGCGCCAAAACATGCTAGGGATTTCCAAGGAAACACAAGGGAGGACTCATTTCAATTACATGTAAATGAATGAATGTGCATGTGTGATAGGGAGTGTTAACAAGTTATAGGTCTGCTAAGGAGGGAGTGACAACGTATGATAAGCAGTTCTAATAGATGATAGAGTGCTAGGAAATCCTACTAAGATGTGACAAGTGCCATGGTGTGCCAATGTGTGTCAAGGAGTGTTAGGGAAACACAAGGGAGCACTAGGTCATAATGCATGGAAATTAAGGAATAAGAGTGTGTGGCATGGAGTGTTAGTGAGTTCCAAGTGTGTTAAGGAGAAGTTACAAGGCATGCTTGGCAATGCTAAGGAATTCTAGAGTTCTAAGGAGACATGTGGCCAAGATGTGCCAACGCATGTAAGGAAGTGTTAGCTGGGAGTGCCAAGGAAACACAAGGGAGAACTATGTCAAAATGAATGGAAATGAACAAATAAGAGTTTGTGATTAGAAGTTTCAGTGAGTTCTAGGTGTGCTAAGGACAAATTGACAAGGTATGCTAGGCAGTGTTAAGGCATATTAGAGGCTAGGGTGACATGCCAAGGTTTCATAGGTGTTAGGGTGTAACAACACGTGTCAAGGAGTGATAAGGAGTGCTAGGGAAACACAAGGGAGAACTAGGTAAAAATGCATGGAAATGAATGAATAAAAGTTTGTGACCAAGAGTGTCAGCGATGTCTAGGTGTGCTAAGGAGAGAGTGACAAGGTATACTATGTAGTGCCAATGAATTCTAGAGTGTTAAGGTGATAGGGCAAGATGTGTCAGGTGCTAGGGTGAGCTAGGGAGTGTTAGGGGGTGTCAAGGAAACATAATGAAGCACTAGTTCAAAATTCATGGAAATTAACGAATAAGAGTGTGTGAGAGGGAGTTTCGGTGAGTTTTAGGCATGTTAAGGAGGGAGTGACAAGGTTATATGCTAGGGAATGCCAAGGTATGCTAAACTACCAAGGCATGTCAGGAAGTGCCACAGTGTGTGAGGGAGTGTCAAAGCATGCCAAGGAATGTAGGGGATGTTAACACATGCCACATAGTGCCAAGGCATTCTAAGACATGTTAGGTGTTATGGCATGTCAAGATGTAAATTGTGTTGCTTAATTGTTTTAGACCAAGGGTGGATGTGATGAGCCTTGTCTTGGTAAGTTGTTAAGTGGGATGAGTGAGATTGTACATGAGTACCCTAAGATGAGTTACAAGTGGTTCTTAGGTGAACAAGGCATATGTTCAATTTCCATGACACATGAGAATCTGGGTTTGGCCTTAGAAGTTTTTATGCGAATACACTCAAGTGCCACAACACATCTACTATGCAGAATGAAATCTGCCATGAAAGAAAAAGTAATGGATTGAATGCACATAGTTTAGGGTCTGCACATGTTCACATGTTAATGCTTATTATTGTGATATACAATAGCCATTTATATGTCTGGTGTAAGACTCCTCTGGAGATTTCTATCCAACGAGAACATCTTTGTGGTAAAAGGTGTACTGTCAGAGGTTGCACCATCAAAAATAACAACCAAAAGGGACCTTACTGTGCAAACAGACGAAGAATTAAGAATATTGTTATCTATGAGTGCTGATGTGGAGGTATGGGACAAAATTACACAAGCAACGAACCTTTTTGTTCAACAAATCAAGATCTAAAAAGGAAAATGTGTGATTATATATACATGTGTGATAGTATTTGGAGAAATGCCAACCTAACCCACAAATTTGTTGATATTTTGCTGGAGCTGACCTATAATTGTTCCTAAATTTAATAAACATGTAAAATAGCACTGACTTTTCAATACAAAATATAAATTGATAGGAACATGGCCAAATTGTGAAAGTGTAAAAATTGGTATGGTTTAAAGGGACCGATCCCTTTGAAAAGTCTTAAATGTGGTAATGAAGGTTGAGCCTCATTCTAGAACCCCTTTGGGTATCCATCTTAGCAATTGGTGTAGGATGCAACACTTCAGAATAATTTATGTAGCAGTGATGTCAACACTTGTATAGTGACATGGGGTTGGAGTTGGCCTATCAAAGCTCATTGGTCTACTTTGGAACTTCTCTAGGGTGATGCCTTAGATGATTTGGAGTATGAGGGCATGATTTTATATTTAGTTTGCATTGAAGAAGATTTGGAGGCTAGATACTGCAGAAAAACCCCTTGTTCTGAATAGGGAAGCACATGCCACTGAAGAAAGTAACAACAAGTACACATATTTGAAACTCAGATCACATCATTATTTATTACTCTTTGAAACAAGAAATAACTAAAAATTTCAAACACTATTATTCACTTTTCCTTTAGTCTAGAAGGTACAATGAATTTGGAAACATGTACAACAATGTCTCAACTTTCTTAACTCCTAATACTAATGCACCTTCCTTGCATGGATAGATAAGACAATTAAAGTTTGCCACTAGTGAATATGATATGAGATATGCAAACATGCTTCCTTATCTAAGGCTGAGAATTAATAACTAGGGAAGTGCTCCTTTTAACTGTGCATGCAAAAAATAAATAAAGCAAATAGTTTCGCTACTCTAGGTGCGAGAAACGAATCCACTACCTAAGGTAAGTACTTTTCCCATAACAAGATATTAAGGACTCAGAAACTTTGTTGCTTCCTTCAAGAGAGGTGTATGCCAAACAAAACTAAGCTATCATGCACTATCCTCCAAATTCATTCACCTTTAACAGAAATCTTGTGCCCAGAAAAAGACAAGGGACCAATATCCAACAGAATCCACTGACCAGCCAGAGACCCTTGAGCTCAAATAGCGAGATAATAAGGGAATGTCACCTACAGTGGAATATTTCACCACTGAAATTGACAAGAGATAGAAGGGGTAAAAAACTATCAGACCTAATGCTCAAGAACAAATGAATTAATCCACACTTGGTGATCCAAAATGAATTCAATCCTTCTTTATTTATAGATTTTCTAAAGGGGTTTCATATTCTTAAGTGATTGAGTAAACCTTATTCCAAACCCCAAATTTGGGTTTTTTAATTCCAGTTTCACCAAAAATTTCCCAACAATGGGTATTTTGTGGTTTTTTCCCCTTTATGGAGGACTATAGTCTACGGGGATGGATAGGATATTATGTCCCAATCGTCCTCAATTTGTAGAGGACATTACATGGCACCTAATAAAAGAAACAATGCTTTAGTTTAGGAGGTAATAACTAAATGCTTATTTCTTTCCACATAGGACATACATCTTGCAAAAATGATCATGGGGTACAAATACTACAAAAGGCCTAAATATTACTAGCATTATCATAGTCCAAGAATAAAAACCCTTTTAGGTGAAACAAGGTCATTACCACATACTATAAGCACAAATGACAAATTCAAAAACAATATACTTATTCAATGAAAGAATGATGAATCATATTAGCGCACTTTAAATTTAATAGCCCTTGAGTTGCAGTGTCAATCAAAATTTCTCAGGTTGGATCATAATTAAGTACTCAATGTTGTTTTGGGTCCAATTTGGGGAAACGAAGGAGCTCTTAGTGACAATGGGATGATCAGGATTTTTAGAAGGGAGCTCTACTATACTTTTCAACATACAAGTCATTCATTCTAGTGGAGGAGATATAGAGAAGCCTTTAATAAGGACCTTTCCAAGATCAATTTGGAGGAAAATCCATTTTCAAAGCTTAAACATAGTTCTAGATTCAAACAAGAGTAATCATTTTTCAAAACAATTATTAATTCCCAAGAAATTGGAGCCAAGCTGACATGTTGACCATTTATTCTTCTACTGGACAAGGAAGCATTTATGAAAAGTCCTTGGCCCTTTGATCCAGTATTTGATGTAAATCTCTTGATTAAAAATGTAATAAGAGACACAGTTTATACTAAGGAAAAGGGAAAAGTAGAGAGCCAATTAATAATTATCTCTAAAAAACTCTCAATAGAATCCTAACATATTTGAAATGGAAAAGGATAACTCCATGGCTATTTTTTCTTTAGAAACTTTGCTAATTTCCATGATTGAAGCATGTATTCATGCCTTGAAAGAAGCTCACAAATGATTTTGATATTGGTTGAAGCAAAGAAAATGTGCAAAGTTACACTCACATAGAGATATGGAAAAAAAGTATGTGGAGCTTGTTGTCCCAAACCCCAAACAAAGAATGGACACAAGGTGAAAAAACCAAGTCAAAAGGTATGTGTAGCTTCTGTAATGCAGAGGTTGGTGTTAACTCCACACTCTATAGTGAAGGCTTTGCAGCGCAAGTGACACAAAGGTTTGCATGTAGAACTTTGGATTAAAAGGAGTGGAGCTTGATGCTACATGTCCACTATTACCCCACTTTCTGTATGAGTTACAGGAGATAAAAATAATGAGATACAGGAGATACAGAGTAGATACTATTGTTATTCAAATTTAATAAAAAAATATTACTATGTCTTCCTCGACATAAAAGAAACATCTTCCGTAAAATATTTTCTCCATGAACCTGATTTAAAATGAATCTCTTCCATTGATGCGCCCATCCACAAATAGAAACAATGCCTATGTGCCAATTTTAGTTTAGAAAATTCACAATTAGTTTCAATTGTAAGATCTTCTATTTTCAGTTCAGATTTCAGTTATAAGGAGTGAAATAGGACTTGCCAATCAATCGTGATTAATCACAAGTCAGAATCTACTCACTCTCCAAAAGATCCAATCTAAATATTTGCGATTCAAACTCACGTTGACCAAGTTTAACTCATGGTCAATGCAAATTTGACTTGAGACTTGCCGATTAAAGAAGATTCCTGTGATTGATTCTAATTTATTTGATTTTCAACCTTGACTCGATGAGCATGAGTTTTTCAAGTTTAGGTATGCCGCATTGCTAAAAACTAAATGTTAGTCATTCCAAAATTTATTTCTCATTTCTTAGGCCCAAAACGCATACGTCGAGACCTTCAGTAATCAATCACTACTCACTATTACACAGTCTAGACTCAATATCGGGGAACCGCCAAGGTGAGCCTAAGTCCAAACTCCATATCAGGCAGTCGCCAATGTGTGCTCTATCTATACTCCATATCGACCCTCGGGCAATCATGCATCACCTTCAACGTGTGTTACCTTTAGGCTTAGCCACTTCACTATTCAACAATCAAGGTACATTGGCACTTGGCTTAAATAATAGGTATATTACTATATTAAAGTTTCAATGTCGTTTTCAATGGCAAGTTTCAAGTTTCACTATTCAGCAATTGAATGTTCAGCGTATTCCTTTGGTTATGACTTTTCAACCATATAAATGGGGCTTAAATAGATTTTAAAAATGCACTAAGAAATGGTTTCATACCAACCATCGACCAAGTCATCAAGCATTCCTTCCTTAGCCCACGTCTTGCCGACTTCAAAGGATTTAACCATGCATTCACAACTTTGGGTATTTTTGTTCTTCCAGAATCTGTTATTGATGTATTGGTTTATTTATCTTATGCAAACGAACTTGCAAATTCAAGATAGAATGCAATATATGTTGATAATATTTCCTTTAGGTAGCATTTCCTCATATATACCTAATTGTGTTTCAAGGTCATAATGATATATTAGGTCGAAATGTGCTTGTGTTGCTGGACAGACTCCTCTTTGATCCTTAACAAAACCTCATATCCTTTAAATATCAACCTAAAAAATAATAACCATTAGATTTAATATGGGAACAAAGTGTAATAAGTAAACCAAAACATGGCATCACTGCATAATAGCAACACATATGGAAACCAAATATAAGTGGAAAACCATAAAGGGAGAAAGCCACAACTTTGTTATTGTTGTGATGCAAACCAGCTCCTACCCCCTTATTACATGATTTTATGTAGGATCCAACCTAGAGGAGGATACTACCTCAATTTCTATGCAAGCCACAACATGCAAGGAAGCTCCAACTCCCATAAGTTTTCTAAAGGCTACAACCCATAAGAGGCTTCTACCTATACAAGCGTTCTGACCTGATATTTATCAAGCCACAGCTTTAAAGGAGACCATAATCACCTCATACAAAATGAAAACAATATGTTGGTATACCTAGTCTACAATTTTTCATATCTCCATCTCTATTTTTTATCCTTCTTCTCCTTAGATTAGCATCACATCTGACTTATATGTTCAAGATAACTAATGCATAACACCTCAATCATCTCTCACCTTCTCTAACTCTCTCTAACCCTTCCGCTCTACAACCTTACAGAAATTTATAAATGAACTTTGATGGTTGTTAGTATTCCACACACACTAATTTGAAATGACAAAACTTGTCACTTTTCATTCCAAAGGCTTCTCTTCAATTTCAAAATGATTTAAACTCTTGAATATTAAAATACATAAAAAAAAAATCATCGTATCCAAATTTCATGCATTTATATTCTTCATGTCAATAAAATAAATAAATAACATGAATTAATATAGCCTTTCTTTCATATTCAAATAGCCTTGCACCACAATATTCTTCATGTATTTTCTTTTGCCTTTGTATTTTCCTTCTCCTTTGCCTTACATCTCACTCATCATATGCATACATGTTTACAATTATCCACTTCTCCATATGCATAAGCAACCTTTCACCAACACCCCTTGTAGCATAACAAACCTATGAAAGCAAATTTTAACAATGTGTTCTCCAACAATGCATGTTCATTTGTGCATATGCCATCATACTTTACTACTCCTTTATTCATCCAAGCCATCATTACATAATATATATGCCTTGATACAAATGTTGTTCCTTTTTCCATCACATGTTTGTATTACATTCTCATTAAGCATCAACAAAATGCAACATAACCTCTCATTGTCAAACATCACTGCAACATACCTTATTGCTCTTGTTATTCCTTTGTTGCTCCTTTTTCATAGCATCTTTGATGCTCTTTTGCCTTGTCGCTACTCCTTTGCCATCAATGATAACAATGCCATTAGATATTACCATTGCCCCACCTATAATTTTGAGTCACTTTGAGGTTAATTCCAATACTTAAAAATTAAACCAAGGGTGGAGTGCGGATTTTCATTTCGTTAGGAACTCACTTTAGGAACTTAAGATGAATATCATCAAAGCTTCCCATCTCTATAGATAAAATCAATTGTGGTTCCCACAAAGACCATTTTCTTTGACTGGAATGAATAGGTTGACCCTTAGGTAAAGAAAAGAAATCCATATTCTTTTCTACATTGTGAATTTAAAATGACATAGATGGAGATTGTGTAAGAAAACAATATTTCAACATGAAGGCTTTCCCCTTGGAAGAAGTTATTAAAAATAGTCCAAATGTCTTGATCTAGCTTCACTACATAACTAGAATTGTAAGGTCAAAATCCTTAAGAATAAAGTAATCCAAAGTCACAAAAGTATTAGGTAAATCATCACCATAATTTAGCAGAATGCCATCAACCATAAAAGAGATAATTATTAAGTATGATTACTCTTGAAGATTAATTTTGTTAGTGAATTTAGACACTTAGGAGTTAGTTAAGTTGAATTTGGTTTAATGTGTCTATCAAATAAAAGTGTGTTTCCTCAATATGCATTAGTTGCATTGTAATTCAAGATTCATGATATGTTCTAAACATAGAGTGACCCAACTACTAATATTATCTTCAATACTAATGGTTATTAATCCATAGATTAACATAGACTCCTTTGTGATCTTTATATAAAGAGCATGGAGGGTCTGTTATATCATATTTTATCACCCTTATTATAATATGCATGATTTAGCCTAATGATATCATTCCCTTCCATTTTGTACCTTTAAAAAAATCTTTAGAAAACAAAACTGAATTGACATATGCAATTATTACTTAAGAAAACTATGTATATATGCTAGTTTTCTTAAAATAAGTAGTGTATGCCTTCAATTTGTGCTAAAAATAAATAAATGTGCACATAATAGTGTGTTTCAATGTAGGGTTTATGAATTTAACAAGATTTTTGGTCTTGTAACTTGTCCCTAATGACCCAAACAACCTTAGATGAGTAGTTAATGATATTCTGAGAAGAGGAGGTGGGTACCCTTATTTGGTCTAAGTTTTCTTCCTTTTCCACATATGTGAAATCCCCTAAGTTTTTTAAATAATCCTTTTAGTTAAGAATCCCTATTTCCTTGTCTCTAGATCATTCTTCTAGCATTGGAAAGTGACTCCTCTTTTATTTTTTTGTCCCGAAGAGGAAGACATAATCCTTTTAGTGGAGAATCCTATTTCCTTCTTTCTAGATCATTCTTCTAGCATTGGAAAGTGACTCCTTCTCTTTTATTTTCTTTGTCATGAAGAGGAAGACACTGCAGAGGAGATTTTCAATGGTTCCAATTAAAGGGAATCATAACAATTTCCTGAGTAGCTCTTACAACAAAGAAACAAAGAACCAGGTGTTTCAGAGCCCTATATTTTTTTTACTTCATCAATAAGAGACTCATTTCATTATGTACTAATTTTAAGTATTTTAATATATATTATTATGATCAATTATTTTTTTGATTTCTTTCATTATGATTACTTATGTTTTCTTAAAGTATGTTGTTGTCATAGGTTGTTGTCTCTTTTCACTGTAAGATCCCAAATAATATCTTGCAGTGAAAATGTTTTGCAAGTGGATCTACTCTAGCCTCAAGATTTCTCGGTAACTTATCAAACTCTAATAAGTAGCTACTAAATATTTCTTCATTGCTCTTTGATTGAACTAAGTTTTTCTTCCATTTTTTTATTATGGTTCATAAACCTATCATTAGGAGTTATTACCATAAATAGAATTGGCAATTGTAATAGGGACAAGCTTATTCAATTTTGTCTCTTAGGGTTAGTTTGATTTCTTGTGGTTAATTTTAGCTTTCTTTTGCTCTCTATTTCAGTCTATAATTTCAATACTAAGCCTTGTTTACAATACCTTTGCAATTTTTTTTGGGTTCATTAAATAAATTTTTGCATAATTGTCTTTTATACATTTTTTTTGTCTTGAAGGAAATTGCATATATACACATGTTTCTTGAATAATAGTCACATAAATACACATGTTTATTCAATAGCAATCACGTATATGCCCCAGAGGTAGCAATTTTGACCTTCTAGGCTTTGAGGGTCCCATGGCTTCTATATGAGTGTTTTTTTCTTGTATTGGGTATTTTTATTTCTCTAAAAGTCTAAGAAATTTATTTTGATTGTATTTTCAAAATTATAAATAAGTTCTCTTTGTTTATAGGTTTAGGCCTTTAAGTATTTAAAAGGTACATTCTTTGGAAAAATATCTTGTGTTTTTAGTGTTAGAAGTAAATTAAAGGAGCAATGAAATACATAATTGTTTTTTAAAACACAAATACAGAAATGCATAAAACAAGAGAGACACAAATATAAGTGGTTCACCCAATTTGAGCTAAGTTCATGAAGAAAAATCAGTCCTTCCTTTTATATTATCCAACTAAATGAAGAGATACAACCAGTTGTAATTTCCTCTTATCTCTCACATAGTCTCCTCTCTCTTTAATAATCATATACATGTATAAAGAAATTCCATCATATAAAATAAGGTGTTTCCTTCTAATGAAAAAAAAAAACCTAAATTAAGCATAATTTCTACTGTCAAATCATCTTCCTAATGAACTACCTAGATTGTCTACAAAATTACAATATTTTACAAGGCACTTTTTCATCTATTTTTAGCTTTAGGCACTGCCCAGAACCCCCAAGAGGGGGATCCAAACATGCAACTGCCCCCCTAGACCCCCCAAGCAACAATAGTGGGAGGGAAATCCCACCCACACCCCCTCTTGGTGTGACTCAAACAAGACCTATAAATAAGGAAGATAATTTCACGCTCCACATCCAACATTTAGTTCTTGTGTTTCTCTATTATTACTTTCTACATTTCTTAATTCTCATAATCTTGTTTATGAGCTTTGATTCTTTCTTCCTTGTATCTATTACCTATAAAGAAGATAATAGAAAAAAAATCTTGCTTTGCATTAGGGGTTACATTTCCTTTTTACTTTTTTGCTTCTTTTGCAACAATGAAAATACAAAAAAAAAAGTTTGTTTGCTTTAATAGTTCATTTCTTTTCATGTCATTAATACATTGTTGTCAAATGTTCAATCTCATAGGAACTGTACTTGGTTGCATTTTTAGATTTCAGAAAGAGAAGTTATTTTTTTATTTATTTCTAGACAATTTCTAGAACATTTCAAAAAGTTCAAAATCAACTAGTGATTGAAAAATAATTAATTGCTTTTACAATAATTTTTCTTATAATTGGTTTTGTGGAGTCTTAAAACATCATCAGATGTAATATCATTTCCTTTTGAGAAAACAATTACCTCTAAAATAAACACTTGAACATAAAACCAACTAGACTTTTTTCAATTGCAATACATCAACTTGTAGTCTATGTTGCATGCCCTAGGGCCAGGATTGGAGATTAAACACTTGAAGGCCACCAAAATAAAACATAGTATCATTAAAGAGTGTTCACAGTCCAACATTGTATACGTTTTTTCGAGGAATCTCCCTTAACATAAGAGTAAGCACTAGGTTGTGTTTGGGTAAGTGAAGAGTGGTACCACCTCTCTAGCATATCTTGATGTTTGAGAAGTAATATATTTATGGGAAATTTTATTGGGAATGATCCTCTATGGATCTTTATTTCATGAAATTTCAAGATGAGAAACCTAGCCCACATGTGTGGTTTTGACTAATGACACCCCTTCTAGTTTTTGATTACAAGTTTTCATCTTAATTTTCTATCCTAGATTAGGAGTTGGCATATTGGTTGGTATTTTAGTTATCATCTTAGAGAATTAAGACGTTTAGAAAAAATAATGGTGGAAAATTATGTGGAAGTCTTAGAATTTTGTAATAAATGAGGTATAACAAGGTGAAATACTACTCCATACACACCTTAGAATAATGGATTTATAAAAAGGATGAACAAGATTCTGCTGGAGAAAGCAAGAAATTTTCTGCCACTACAAGTTGAGTGGTCATTTGGAAGCAAAGTGTTGACGAATTCATCTAAAGCTTCACCCTAGAAACCAGGTAACCAAGAGTAGAGTGTGAAGAGTGAAGAGTAATGAGTATAAAGTGTTCCTTTGATCTCTAGTCCAATGAGTAGAATTTATTCAAGGAGTTGTAGTAGCAGAAGAAGTCAGCCTCACTAATGAATCAACTAGTTGTTCAATGGAAGTAGGAGAGAGAAACAAAGGATATCAAACATGGGTTGAAATTTATTTTATTATGAGCTAGTTAAATAATGACAGAAGAATATATAAACTATATTACTAGATATAAAGCCTCCTACAACCACCATATAGGGGTATGCAAGACTATCATTCAATTGACATGGTTGTAAAGAAATTTTCCCATGCTAGGAAGTAATTGGCCATTATAAAGAAAGGAGCCAAATGACCTTGTATGAAAATTTTACTTGATGACATAGATTGTTGGGGTCATCCTAAATAATAAGATCAACATTTGACTTGGGTTCATTAACTACCAAGATTGACCATATCCAGGTTTCAAAGAGATGGTAATGGCTACTAATTGTAGAGTTTAGATTTGGATATTTCTAAGATCTTAGAATCAATGAGCAATCTTTTTCATTTCATGAACAAGTAAGCCAAAAATTACATCCAAAGGTATAGTTAGAAATAGACCCAATAACTAGATCCATCAACCAAATTCAAAGCCATGTTCCAAATAAGTAGAAAGAATGCACATTGATCTAGATTGATTTTTTATAATATTTTGAAGACTAAAAAGATTCTCAATGTGAAGATGTGATCTGAAATGGATATGTAATGTCCCCACACTCAAATGATTGAAGAAGATAGATTTTAATATAGACATTTAATAACCTATAAGAGGCTGAAGCTTTGGTAGATAAGATTCCACCAATAACACAACCAACGACTGCAGTATTAATTATATCATGTTTATTCCTTGCCTTCTCAATAAGGAATTATCTTCACAATATTTTTTATGTTTTATTTTTTTCCTTAGCACTACATTTTCTTATTATACATTACTTTCTCCTTTCATATTTTTAATTTTTCCATTTCCATTACATAATCATGTCAAACAATAACATTAATGCTTCTTTTGAGGAAATATTATGAGATAAAGGGGTGCTAAGGGTTTAAGTAATAACAATTCATTTTTATCATAAATTATGTAATTTGTTAGACTTTAAGCTTCTATGGTAGTTTTTTGGAGTAGCAAGATCTAGATTATCCACAGTATTATGTTTCTTATGTCGATGTTTTGAACCCCAAAGGGGGTCCATCATCAGGACCAAAATTGATAGAATATGAATGATAGTTATCTTGAGAGAAGAATCTTCTGACCAGTGTATATATAAAAAAACCCTAGAAATTTTTATATAGAAGCCGACCATTACATATATGAATTGAAGTTATATAGGGTTTAACTCAATTTTAATGAAAACTCCTAGAGAAACAATGGGACCTTTTATTTGTTTAGAACAATGACTAAAGGAATTGAGAGAGAAACAAAGTGACAACGACTCATTTCCTCCCACTTGTGCATCCCATGAAACAATGTTAAAGGCTAGCCTCCAATGCAACCAAGATATTTCTAAATATAACAATAATGTTACTATTAATACAATTTCCTCCACAATTCCTTCAAGTTCAATTCCTTCCTTCTATATGTCCATCTTGTAAGAAGAGAAATTTTCTAGGTGCACTTGTTGATTTGTTTAATATAAAAAGTAGGGAGGGAAATGATCATGCCATAGTAAGGTTTCAACTTGAATGTGAAACCCATTTAATGATTCTCATTTCCCATATTTTCACCTACCCACACACAGTCCATTACAACCTAGATGTCTGCCTTGTATTTCAATGTAATGGAAAAGAGTGTTTACTTTCTTCTAGATTTTATTATAGCTCAATTGCATTAAATCCCTTTCTTCTGAAAAACCAATGACAAGGACAAATTCATGAAATTGCAATGAGCCAATAAAAATTCCCAATATAAATGCCTCGAGATTTCCAATTTCACTAAAATTTAATTAACTAAAACACAATGCAAATTTCAGTGTATCTTAATATCAAATCCCATTAATAAAATTGTTGAAGTGGATGGTGTAATTAGGGAGGAATCCTTGAATTTATCCTTAGATTTGTATGAAAGATAAAC
>APFE030548816.1:1787-25882 GCA_000404065.3 Pinus taeda
ATAAATTGATATTATAATTTAAACAAAATTGTTCAAATATAGTCATTACTTGAAATTATGTCTCTACATTGCTCTCTATTTAATCCTTTGCCATGGTCTGCCTCTTCATCTGATCCTGATGATGAACCACACTTGTTGGTTCGAAACGCGCCAACCAAAAAAAATCTCTCATGTGATTTCTACTGAAATATTTTGTTTAAAATAATGGTTTTGTTGATCATACCCCTAAAGGAGATATCCATGGCTCGTTGGAATATTGCTCCTGCATTTATTAATACAAAAGGAATTTTTTGAAATGCATAAGTTCCCCATTTCGTCCTGAAAGTAATTTTCAACCTATCATTTGGATGCACACAGATTGGGTTAACCCTAAGAATCCATCTAGGAAGGTCATTAGCTCAGAACCTGCTACTCACTACAAAATTTATTCTATGGGTGGAAGTGGAAAATTGTCTCTTACAAGCTTTATTTCCATTTTTAAAATCGATGCAAATGTGAATATGGCTATTATTTTTCCTAACAGGTACCAGGTTTGAAACCCATGTAGAATGCCTAGATGGAAAAATGCTTTTGGCCTTAAGGAGTTTGTTCAGTTTGCTTTTGATTTGATTTTCAAGATTGGGATGAATATTACTTAGCTTTTGTTGAACAGGGTTATCATCAGGTACCATTGGGATAGTATGTTGGATGATAGAGTAATCATAAGTTTTCAAATCATCATAATTACAAGGGAAAATATTTTGTATCTCTTCAATATATGGATAAAGGCCAATATTTCTTCTCATGAAATTCTTAGTTCTAAATTAACATTTTGAGGTTTTAGGTGAGATCCAGCGTTAATCAATTCAGACTTCAAAGTTGGACATTGAAGTTTGTAGTTATTGACCTTCTTAAATCTATCCTTAAAGTCCTATAAATATTTCAGCTAGACTACAGACATTGGTAAGGAATTTTGTTCAAATTGTTTCATTTTGTTTTTCATGCTCATCTTCATCGATTATTTGATCAATGTATGACCATTTTGATGTTAAGAAACTTACAATATCTTCGTCATCATTGAACACACATCGATTAGTGAGATTGTCAGGAATTGAGGGGCAAAAAATCAATTCAATCTTTGGACTATAGTCATTTGATGGGATTAGTCTAGACACGACATTAGCTAGTAGATCAACACTAGCATTTTGAAGTCTTTGGATATGAGAGATATTAAATGCAGGGAAATAAGAAGTAAGAGTTTGAATGAGCAATTAATAATGTTTCAAGTGGCTTGAGATGCAATGAATAGTGTTTCTCACCTATTTAATAACAATTTAAGAGTCTGTGATCGCTTTATAGAAACCCTGAGCTAGATCTTCATATTCAACAATAGTATTGGTGCGTTAAAATTCTAATCTCCATGCTATCATTGTTTCCTCTCCTTCAATATTTATTAAAATACATACTACTCCTGCACCATGATTATATTGAGAACCATCAAAATATAAAGTCCAAAATAAATATTTAACTACTGGTTTATCTAAAATATTTACACATCTAGATGAGTTTGTCTATGAAAAAATTTCATCTTGAGGTGAAAAAATCTATTTCAAAATGAGATTCCTCTGCATTGAAATTACCCAAAAATGCATCTAAATAGTAGTTCCAAAGAATATATTAGCAAATACCATCGGTTCATTTTCTTCTTCTAAGTCTGTTACTGAATATTTCATGTGATTTTCTCAGTCAATGTGAATTTGATTAGGCTTTCCATTGTAAGGAATCCACATATGACACTAGTTAGTAGTGAAATAGCCATGTAACCTCTCACACCAATCTCTTCTTAGAATTAAACTGTAAAATTCAGGGATATCAACAACAAGTACATCAATGATTTGACAAACTTTAGCATTAGATGAAAGTCTAATAAGGATTGAATTAATTTCTCCTAATACCTTGCTTTTGGTTCTATGGAGTTGAAAAATATCTACAACAGACTTATGGGGTGAAATGTTCAGTTTAAGACAAACTGAATAAGGATGTACATTTGAAGATGCCCCAGAATCTTGTCGGGTTGTGTTATATTCTTTCAACGACTAGCCAATGTAGTGAACCAGGGTGTTAGAGGGAGGGCGGACCTATCTATGGCTTTCGGTCCATGGTTTTGGACGCGATGGTTTTTGGTCCATGGTTATGGACATGATGGTTTTCGGTCGATGGTATTGGATGCTTCAGCATGTATAAATATGTTTTGTAACATTGAAAGGAACATAATGAGAAATCAAGCTGGTAGTCTCGGTATTGAGATCTAGGTGAAAATCTTTGTGTATATGTGTTTTATGTGTTATGCTCTCACATTGTTTACTTTTTGTTCTTAGAATTTGTATGCAGGTAATTTCTGTAGAGGTTTAAATCCTACATTTAGTATCAGAGACGTTTTTGGCTTCAAGAGGACGCCTTTGTTGCTGAGGGTTTTCGCTCGGGCTTGTGGTAGACCCTCTTTAGTGGGAGATCCATGGGATCGATTCTAGTGGTGAAAGAAGATGGCGAGTAGTGGAAAGATAAAGATCAAGAAATTTAATGGTCATAGTTTTGATTTATTGAAAGTCAATATGGAGGCTCTATTGGTGGATAAAGATCAGTGGATCATGGTGGATCCAGTTACTAAACCAATAGGAGTGTCTGATGAAGAATGGAAGAAGTTGAATCGGAAGGCAATGAGCACAATATGATTGTGTGTCTCAGATTCAGTATTGTTGAATGTATTAGGGGAAGCTATGACTAAGACTTTGTGGGACAAGTTAGGGACTTTGTACCAATCTAAGTCTTTGGTGAATAAACTATTCCTGTAGAGAAAGTTGTATAACCTGAGGATGAAAGATGGAGACTCGGTGACAGAGCATCTGAATGTATTTAATACTGTGGTAAGTCAGTTATCATCTGTTGATATTAAAATTTCAGATGAAGATAAGTGCATCAGTTTGTTGTGTTCTCTACCAGATTCATGGGATAGTTTGGGTATTGCAATAGGCAGCAATGCGACTGCCTTGCAATTTGATGAAATAGTCTCATCGTTGTTGACGGAGGAGATGAGATGGAAAAATATGGAGAGCAAGAATGGTGATGCCTTGTCTATATGAGGATGGTCCCAGAACAAAAAAAAAAATAAGTTATCGAGTGGGAGACTTAAATCTCCAAGAAAACCTGTAAAGGTGGTGTGCTAGAAATGAGGAAAGGAAGGACACTACAAAAGGAACTGTAAATCTAAAGCTCCTAACAAAGGAAAGGGATCTGATGATGCTTTTTCTGCGAAGGTGAAAACCACCTCAAATGAAGGTGGGGATGTGTACTTGGCTTCTTCAAGTACACATGTAGATCATGAGGCATGGTTGATTAACTTAGGTGCATCCTTTCACTTCACTCCCCATAGAGAGTGGTTCTGTGAGTATGAGAAATATGATGGTGGTCATGTCTTCTTGGGGGATGACATGAAGGCTAGAATCATTAGTCACTGAAAAGTAAAGTTGAAGTTACAAGGTGGAAGGGGTAGAACACTTCCGGGTGTTCTACGTATTCCTACATTGGCCAGAAATTTGATTTATGTAAGCAAGCTGGATGAAGCAGGCGTAAAAACAATGTTTGAGAAGGATACTTGCAACAAGGTTCGGGAAGCACTGGTATTGATGCAGGGAGTTTAGATTGGAACTCTGTACAAGCTGCAAGATAGCACTATTGTTGATGGGGGCAACAATTATATGGTTCCTGAAACTAGAGCAGAAAATCTAGTGGTCTCTGGAGAGAAAACGATGTTGTGGGATCAAAGGCTTGTGCATATTGGAGAGAAGGGCCTTCAAATACATCATGGTAAAGGTATGGTAGAAGGTATGAGTAGTAGCTCTTTGCATTTTGATTTCTTTGAAAAATGTGTCTATGGAAAGCAGAATTTGGTGAGGTTCCCGTCTAGTGGTAAGAAGGCGAAACATATATTAGAACTTGCGCATAATGATGTGTTTGGACCTATGAAGGTTCCATCACTAGGTAAGTCTATGTACTGTGTATCATTTATAGATGACTTCTCAAGGAATACATGGATATACTTCCTTAAGAAGAAATCTGAAGTCTTTGACAGGTTTAAAGAATTTAAGGCTTTGGTGGAAAACCAGAAAGAGAAGAAGATAAAGGTGCCGAGGACAGATAATGGTGGAGAGTTTTATAGTAAGGAATTTGAAGAATTATGTAAGAAGTGTGGTATAGCACGACAGAAGACTACTCCATATACATCTCAGCAAAATGGGGTTGCAGAAAGAATGAATAAGACGTTGATGGAAAGGGCAAGAAGCATGCTCAGTGGTACTGGGTTAGGACAAGAATTCTGGGCAAAGGCAGTGAGACAACATGTTTCCTGGTCAACAGATCACCTTCATCTGCATAGGAGGTTAAGACTCCACAAAATGTATGGACTGGTAAGAAGCCCTCTCTTTCACATCAGAGGGTATTTGGATGTGATGCATATGTACATGTTCCAAAGGAGAAACGAACCAAGTTGGATATTAAATCTGAAAAGTGCATCTTTATTAGATATAAGGATGGTTTAAAGGGTTATGAGCTTTGGAACCCAGTAACAAGGAAGGTTGCGTACAACTGAGATGTGGTATTTAGAGAGGTAAAAGATGTTGTTAAACATGAAATCCAACCAAAGGAACCTAAGAAGATAGAGTTTGAGCTAAAGGAGGAACTTTCAGACTCTACAGCAGAGGAGGAATCAGAAAATGAATAGCCACAAACTCCAGGTGTGAGAAGATCAGTTTGAGAAAGAAGGCAGCTAGAAAGGTATAGTCCATCTACTTTCTGTTCAAATTTTTCTTTAGATATTACTGATGATGATCTCAGAACTATGAAGGAAGTAGTAGATTTTGAGGATGGAAAACTTTAGAAAGAGACCATGGTTGATGAAATGGCATCTTTGCACAAAAATGAGGCTTGGGATCAGGTGGAGTTGCTGGTTGGAAGGAAACCCATTGGCAGCAAATGGGTGTTTAAGAAGAATAGAAATGTAGAAGGAAAGGTGGAGAAATACAAATCTCGGTTGGTAGCAAAACATTATTCCCAAGTGCCGAGAATTGATTTTGGTGATATTTTTTCTCCTGTTGCCAAGGAAACTTCTATTAGATTACTTTTATCTATTGCTACTACTTTTTATTTTGAGGTAGAATAGATGGATGTGAAGACAAAATTTCTTCATGGGGATTTTGAAGAGGAGATCTACATGAAGCAACCTGAAGGCTTTGCGGTGAAGGGTAAGAATAAACTGGTATGCAAGTTAAATAAATCTCTGTATGGGTTAAAACAGTCACCAAGGATGTCGTACCAGAAATTTGATACATTTATACAGGGACTCGGCTTCACGAGAAGCAAAGCAGATCATTGTGTGTATTTTAAATTAATTTGTGACAGTGTTATTTATCTGGTCTTGTATGTGGATGATATGTTGCTGGTTGGAAATGACAAAGAAATTATCCAGGATTTGAAGACCCACTTTTCCTCCAAATTCTACATGAAAGATCTTGGTGCTGCAAACAATATTTTGGGCATGGAAATTAAAAGAGATTGGACAAAGAGGAAGCTTTGGTTAAACCAAAGGAAGTATGTCAAGTCAATATTGCAAAGGTTTAATATGCAGGATAGTAAACCAGTGAAGGTTCCTATTCCTGTAGGTGTAAGTTTATCTACTGAACAGTGTCCCAAGACATAAGGAAAGGAAGAGGACATGTCCTGTGTTCCATATACAAGTGTAGTTGGTAGCCTGATGTATGCGATGGTCTATACTAGACCAGACATTGCACATGCAGTGCAAGTATTGAGCAGTTTTATGTCGAAAACCAAGGAAAGAGCACTAGACAGCAGTGAAGCGGGTTTTCAGGTATTTGCATGGCACTAGTGATTATGGTTTGTGCTACCAAGGAAGACTAAGATTGGACAAAGTGTTAGATATTTGTGGCTTTTTTGATGCAGACTAGGTTGGAGATCTGGATTAGACAAGATCTACAAGTGGGTATGTTTTTAACCTATTTAGAGGTGCAATTAGTGGGATGAATAAGAAATAATCTATAGTGGCATTATCAACTATAGAGGAAAAATACATGGCAGCCACTCATGCAAGCAAAGAAGCGGTTTGGTTGCAAAGCTTGTGTTCAAGTATGGGGTTAGTACAGGGAGCTATAAGGATAGACTGTGACAGCCAAAGTGCAATTTTCTTGGCAAAGAACCCTGCATATCATTCAAAAACAAAGCACATTGACGTTCAGTATCACTTTGTGAGGGATATGATAGAAGACAAAAAGGTGTTGCTGGTAAAGGTGGACACTTTGAAAAATATTGCAGATGCATTGACAAAATCTATGAGCTCTAAGAAGTTCTCTTAGTGTAGAGAAACAATGGGTGTTTTAGGGCTAGATAAACGACTAAGCTCTCCTGTGCCCCCCTATGGAAAAAAAACAACAAGTGGGAGAATGTTGTGTTGTGTTACATTCTTTCCATGACTAGCCCACGTAGTGAACGAGGAGGTTAGAGGGGGGGCGAAGCCCCCCTTTCGTTGTGCAACCACGGGGACATAAGGGGGTTTGAGGGTAGCAGGTAGCCCCCCTCTATGAGGTCTAGGGCAGTGCCCAAGGAAAAAAAAAATTGGACCCTGTATTAGGTTGGGCAAACCTACCTATGGTTTTCGGTCCATGGTTTTGGACACAATGGTTTTCTGTCCATGATATTGGATGCTTCGACATGTATAAATATGTATTGTAACATTGAAAGGAACATAATGAAAAATTAATTTGGTAGCCCTGGTTTTGGGATCCAGGGGAAAATCTCTGTGTATATGTGTTTTATGTGTTATGCTCTCACATTGTTTATTTTCTGTTCTTAGAATTCATATGTAGGTAATTTCAGTACAGAGTTAAAACCTATAAATCTACTAAGAAATTATGCACATTCTTATTGAAGATCCTAAAGAATATAAGGAAAGGAGGGATATGAGAATTTGACCTATATCCAATTATGATGGAATTGGTGGGATCAATCTTATCTAAAAGATCGATGGGGGGTTTTCCTATTCCTTTAGAAGCTTTAGAAGTAACAGTAATTAGTAAAGGGGATGCAGGAACTACATTCAATTCTTTAAGTAAATATTTATGTTGTTTCTTTAGTTTAGCTACTTCATAGAAGGAAATATTAACCTTAACCTTCTTCATGTCTTCAACTATATTAAACTTTATGGTATCAGAAACAACTAGAGTTTTAGATGTGGATGGAGAATTTGAGGAAGAGGAGAGTGAAATGGAAAGTATAATGGGAGACTTTTTGGGTGGAGCTTTTTCTTTGGTATTAAGAGTGGAAGGTTTTTTATTTTTGGTTGACTGTGATGAATTAGAAAATCCCTTACTCCGTGTATGAACTGGAAAAGCCTCATATTGTTTTCGTCATCCGAATCTAGAAGAATAAAATCCCATAATCCCTGAAGTTCCATTGTTTCTTCTTCGTGGGATTCATCCATAGATAATGTTGTTTATTCCTCATCCTCCTCTTGATCGGATTTAAAATTTGATATAGCATTAGAAGTTTGAGGATTTGACATGTAGGGTCTCCTAAAATATTGGAAAGGTTTTTCAGAAAACTCAACTACCTGTTTTTTGATATCTACCTTGTCATTTGACATAGACTTAAGGACCTTATGTAATCCTTCAAGATCAAAAGGATCTTTAGGAATTTTCTTCTTTGGTTCCTCTTTAAAGGTAACTTTCTTAGTTTTTCTTTCTTCTTGATTAGTTTTCTTTTCTAAGGAAAGAATCATTTCTTCTACAACTATTGACTCTTTCGTGTTATGAACTAAAGTGGCTCTATTAGCCCTGTCTACAAAAATTGTGATATTAGAAGGAAGAGAAGAAATGTACCACTCAATTTGAACATCAAAACTAGGTTTAGAGGTATTTGGAATTTTATTTAACAATTTACTAAACCTAGAATTGAAATATTTGATTTTCTCATTGGGGTTAGCTTTAAGATTGGAGATATCATTGATTAGAGTAGTAATTGTGCGGTCATCACCAAAATTAGTCAAAAGTTATTGTTCAAACATATCCCAACTAGTGATAGATGCTGGTGGTAATGAGAAGTACCACGAACTTGCAAATCCTTCAAGGGTATACAAAAATAATCTCACTACACAGTCTTCTTCTACTACTCCATTAAGATTAATGGCCAGCATAAAATTATGGAGATGTTCTTCAGCAGGGAGCCCATCGTCAGGATTAAACTTTGGTAACCATCTTTTAGGATGCTTAGGTAGAGGATGGAGAGGCACTACCATTATCGAAACTTATTTCCTACCTGTCAGTATTGGAACTTAAGTAGAAGGATTTGTAATAATAGAAGGAGATGATTGTGTGGAAGTATATCCCTTGAGCTAGTGTTGGCTGAATCAACACTAGTTAATTGTGATGGGAGAGAATGAAAGGCAAGATTAAGTGGAGGAGAGATAAATGGTGATGATGTTTGAAATGAAGGTGTTTGAGGTGGAGTAGATGATAAAAAATCACTAGTTGATGATTGTGCTTCAGTGTTTTTCGTCTTTATTTGATGGTAAGGAAAATGAAACTAAAATGGAGTAACCCCAAGTTTCTCACTTTGGGAACATGTCAAAATGAAAATAGATTTGAAATATGAGGAAAAACTACTTTCAAACAACTCATATTGTTGTGGCTTTTCTTTGGAAATAGAAATTCCTTCTAGTTTCTGAATTAATGTTTGAACTTCGAGTATCTCTTGAGAAGGAAGTTGATAATATGACTTAGGTAGTGTGATAGGAGACTTTGTGGTTGTTTTCACAACTTTCGGTCTAGGAGTAGGTGATTTGGAATGAGCTATGGAAGTTGGGGGAGATATTGAGGGGGAGTGATTGTTTAGATGGCCTTTTGTTGTAGGATCAAACAATTTTTCCATTCATAGTTGGGGACCTCCTTCTGGTGCCAAAAATGTTGAAGGCTTGGAATGTCACTACCTGAACATTGGGGATAACCACTCAATTAGGAACTTGAAAACCATTCAGTATCTATTTGGAATAGTGTCTCCAACTAGGGATGAAGGGACCAATTTCCATTTAAGTATATATGATGGGGTTTGGAGTGTAATTGTAAGTAAAATGGATGTGGTGGATAGAGAAAAAACTAACACAAACATGTATGTATCTAACTATCTATTTCTTGGGATTAATCTTATCCTTATCATGAGATTTAAAGATTCTATAATATGATAAACAACATAGATCATATAGCATTTCAAGAGATAAATACAAGAAAGATAATTAATTTGATTAAATAGTTAATCAAATTAATTGTTTTAAAACATATCGCATATAAGATTTCGTTGCTTCTATAATGCATTCAAGAATAACAACTTTATACTCTTCAATAGTGACTAAGTATTCAATAGTATATAATATCATACACAACAAAACAAAAAAGAAAAATGTGTATGTCATAAAATATAAACACCACAATAAAATAACGATAATAGTACCTGATAGATCAATTCTCTACTCATGGAAAGAAAACAGTCTTGGTTCCTCCTTCCTATTAAGATAATTTAAAGATACAATAGTGTGAGTCTCTTAAGTTTCCTTACAACAATTAAAAACCTCTTTCCAAATACATGAAAGCGGTATTTATAAATAAAATATAAATTACAAAAATAGAAAATAATTAAAATGTTGAGGAGGTTCAAACAACCCTCCTTAATATAAAAACAAAATACAAAAATAGAGTCTGTTTGAACAAATCATCCAAAATGAGAAGCATGTTTTCTTTTCATTTTTTGCATGAGTTCATAAATAACCATCCTACACTTTAATTCTGCCGGATGAGTTGAGTTTAATCGCATCTGGCCCACATAAATCACATCAGAGAGTGTTGGCAGCATGTGGACAGTAGTATTTTTCAAACATCATAACATAAGCCATTGGCTATGCAGTTTAACTAAGTGCTACCAATAGTGTTTAAATTTTAACTTAGATAACTTGTTTATGTTATCTGCCTTTGTCTTGGACCAATCCTACTAATACTTCATTAGTATCTTGACATTAGGCAATGTATCTATGGGGCATTCTTGAATTAAATTGGCATTGAAAAGGTTCTCGTAAATGGTCTCTATGATGTTATTTGTAATGTCTCTTACCAAAGATGACTGCCTCTGCCTATTTCATTCTCATATCCCAATCCCGAAAAATGATTTCCTTATGTTTGTCCTAAACCCTTGGAGGATTGGCTGCTATGCCTTCTGTATTGTCCTACCAGGTAATATAGTTAGAGATATTTTCTTCTATGTCATCGAAGTATGTCCTCCGATTGTACAACTGATTCATCAGTGAATCACTTTGATTACATAAATCATTGACTGTTCTAAAATATTGACAAAATGCAACCTGTTGTTGAGCAAGGAGAGTGTTGAGCTCTGCTACTTCTTTTTTCAATTCTACAAGTTTAGGATTATCTTTGAGTTTATCAATCCAAGCTGAAGTTATTGTAGTTGATCATCCTTATTTCTAATGTCTGATTCATGTTGAAGCTTCATATCATCAAAGCTATTTTGTAGTTGTGTCATCTATACTTTCCATTCTTCACCAATACTATGTCTTGCATTCGATAATTCCTATTCTAATTGCAGGATTTTATCATCCTTTTTCCTAAGACAAAATTTTTACTTCTCAGGTGTTATCAACAGTAGTTGTAGCATATACCCCTGCGAGTTGAGACAGTCTAGTGAGATCATCAACATGGTTGATTTGGGAATCCTTCCATAGGACATCTAAAGGTATATTTCCAGGAATTAAGGCCTGGGATTTCTGTATTCTCTTCCTCTTCCTTTCCCTTGTCATGAAATATTTTTGTTTTTGGCTATAGAATACATCAAAGGGAGGTGTTTCTTCAATATTGAGTACAACTTCAGCTGTGGTATGTGTCAGGATGATTTCCAAGTCATTGGTGCTGACTACCTTATCAAAAGATCCAATAATGAGCGGAATCTTCTTCGTAACCTCGGGATTTTTAAAGATTTCTAGAGTATTTGTGGTATGAGTTTCCTATGAGGTTGTATTGACAATTTTGTCAAACTATTCACATACTTTATCCAAATCACTAGTAGACAACAATTCATTGGTCTTTTGTGTTAATGATGTACTTTCAGTGGTTTCCTTCTTGACTTCAGGTTCTTTTTTTACATGAGATGTAATCGGTTATTGACGTAGAACTGGTTGCGAAATGCTTAGTATGTCGAGGGGGGTTTTTTCAAACATATTGTTCTTATATTCTTTGAGATTTTCTAGATCCAATGGGTGTAGGTGAGCTTAGACTAATCTCTCTACTTGTTGATAATCTGTGTTTGTCTTGAAAATATCATCAAAATCATCTGGTTCATACTAGAATTGCCTCACTATGACCCGCATTGTGATATTTTGAGCTTTCTTTATCGGGTCGTATTGTTTGGGTCAGATAGTGGGAAATTTCATGCATAGAAGTTTCTCAATTTCAAGCGTTGCATGCCTGAAATTATCTAAAGTAAAATATCCACTGTGAATAGGAAAAGGTGGCCAAATATATTTCTTGTCTTCCGTAAGACATTTGGTCAATCCATTGCCCATAGTCTGATATGCTACTTCTTTGGCAAAAAGTTTGACTGGTAGATAGAGAGGGAGGACATGTTGGGCAGCTAGGCTTCGATAATTCCTAACATAAGTGAAAAATTATTCCCCCAAAACATTTTCCTATGCCCGTGAGGTCATTTAGAGCTTCCCTAGAAAATCTAGGAGGTTTTTTAATTAAAGATGGTTTGGTACAATTGTAGCATTACCCCATGGAAGATTTTGTAAAAATGGGTCTAATAGTTTCTTTCCAATAGGATGGTGTGGTATATATCGATGGGGGTAGGGTCTTCTAAAGTCCATTTGCATCCCATGGATGGAAAATCAGAGGTGAACCATAGTGCATCCACAATATAAGCACTCATGAAAAAGGATGGAATCTCCCTCGTAAAGATAGTATATTTACTTTTGTATGCTAAGATCTGAGTGGCCAAATTATTTGAAAAAATTATAGCCCAATCCATAATGTAGGCATCTATGACAACTTCTATTAGGGGAATCCATTATACAATGAAATTATGTGTGTTAGGTTGTCCAAATAAGCTACATGTCATAGTTATGATTTGACGATAAGGACCAGTGAGAGATGCTAGGGAATACATAACCTTATCATTACGCTTTTGTCTGCTTGACTCATTCCGACACTGCATGATTGGTTCTGACTGAATTGGATTCTCATCTGTGAACTTCTCAAGAAGCTTGGCATTGTATATCTTCTAGGGTTCTAGTAGATGGTACATCTTTATGAGCTCTTCGGCTCTTAACAACCCAATTCTCATATGTATCCTCCAGGTTATGAAGGTCATGTCATTGATATTCACATAATTAATTATCCATTTGACTAAGTCTGTATATGGCATTATCTTAGCCCGAGCAGCTATCCGATGGAGATGAGAGTTGGTGAGATCTGCCCAAGTGGTTTAATACATTGATGTAGTATCATCCACTCTAGCCTATCTGATAACTACCTTGGGTTCCTCTTCCTGGAATAATTTGTATATCGCTTCCCAAGAAGAACTGATGGCATCTGTAGTACATGAAGTATCTGAGAATAAGGGAGGCATTTCAGTTACTTCTGTAGTAGTTGGAGTCAATTATGGCAGAACCACATTGTTCTTATTCTTATTTGGAGCTCTCAACACTTCACCTGACCTCTATTTCTCAGGACTAGCCCATGACATAGAAAATATTGTAAGAATAAGACGCAATACTTTGAGTTTGAGACTTATGGCGAGAATTGTAACATAGCATGAAAATAGGCATTTAACACAAAAATCTCAATATGCTCAATGAAATCAACTAAATGATTTACATAACCAAGGTCCATTAATATAGTTATAACTGATAATAAATGAAGAAACATGGGTTTCACATGTCTTTCAAACAGGTCAGCATCCTATTGGAATATATGGCTTCACAAGTTTTTGATATGATCATTGATAGCTTTGCGAAGTGAGCCTTTTATGATACGTGATTTGCCACATTTGCTAAGAGATATGGTGGAGATCTTATTGCATGATTGATCACAATAAATGATTCTAGAGAGAATATCGCTTTAAATATTTGTGACGCAACGCAATAAGGATATGGGCGATGGCGTTTTGCGATATTAGAAAAGGCTTATCAGGGTTTCCATTTTATAACAATGTTGGGGAATGCCAATTCATTTTGCGATATTTCCTTTTGCAACGATGATGTGGCTTAAACACTGGACCTGAAATATTATTCATGTGTGAGGGGACCTTTTCTTCATTTAAACTTAATTAAGAGTTTTATCGCAGTCGGTTAGGTCGGGGTTTCTCGCATCGCACTTTGACTTAGCATGATACTTTACTCGCTTGCAATTAGCGATATGCGACTCTATTTGAGACTTTATTTTTATCCATTTTATTAAAAGACTCTACACTTGAAATTTAAAAGGGTCCTAATTATTTAAATAAGTTATTATTTAATAATAATGGGGGTTTGTTGAGTGACACAACAATAACATGTTTTGAATTTTCAATTTTTTGTGATTTTTTAAAATTTAGAGGAAATACGGACATGCTTTTATTGTAAACCATGGATTTATGAAATATTATGATTTGCACAAATACTAGATTGGTGTGAATAGGGAGCTAACCTCACTAATGGAAAAATGATCTAAGAGAAGAGTATCTTAGCAATGATGTTGAGAAGAATTTGTGCTTACCCAACAAATTCCTATGAATCATATAGAGGAAATTCCATAGTAACATCTAAGACATGTGATTGGGGTAACACATGCTTGGATTAAGCTATTCCACCAATAATTATTGCTATGGTGTGCTACCATTAGACCTATGATGAGGTTGGCTCCTCAACATCATTAGATGACATATTTTGTATATTGTATATTGATGATATAGATGATTAGGGGTTAAATGACTAATTTTGTACAAAATTATTAATGATTGTGTACTTCCTAAATATTAAAGTAATATAAAAACTCCTTATCGACTTTAAAAATATGTATGAATGTATGAAAAGATATATGCAAATGTGAAAATGAGTGACTTCCTTTATTTAGGCGCATGTTATGATTTATTTTAATGACATAAATTTCGATTTAATGCAAATTTTTCCAATATATTAATTACAAAATTAATACTTTGGAACATGAATATAAGTAATAAATTCAAATGATTGTTTAGAAAACCGTTAATCATAAGAATCATTATAGCAATTAAAGATAATAAATATGATATTCTCCATGTAACCAAGCCATTACCAACTGAGATTCTAGGTAAATTACCAAATGATTAACACCATGAAAAATAATAATTGAAAGAAATTCAATGGTGATGCTCTATTGAACCACATTATTGGTGGTAGGTATGAGATAAACACATTTTAAAAACACAATTTGGCTAGTGATAGAATAAATCTCTCAACTCATGGAAGCATTATTCCAAGCATGATGACTCAAGCCATCCATAAATCCCACGAACACCATTGAATCCATTGACATCTTCCAGTGAAATAAATAGCATGATAATTAAAACATACAAGTAAAAACTAGCCTAATGTTACCAATACACAAAAATTACAAGGGGAAAGCACTTAAGCATTATGGCTTAAGCATAATACCTCCTAATATAAAGCCTACCCCAGGGCTCACTCTACACATCACCCTCAAATTCTACCAATTGATCCCTTATTTAAGGCATGTTTAACAATGTATCTTCCATACCACGTCACATTAAAATTCCTTGACCTAGTGTATCTTTGTCTTGGTCATAGATTAAGACTAGACTAGATTACACTCAGAGAAAATATGAGGTTGCACAAATTTATTGTAATGGATTTTAACAATCTCTTATGAGCCTCATTCATAGTACTCCCATTTCTATAGTGTTCATTGAGTTTTTCTAAGTAAATAAGGCATTTTTTAATCAAAGAAGTATATGGAAGGAGCTCAATTTCGAGCTTGAGCGAGAGAATTTCACACTAACCCATGAAAGAGTTATAAGGAAGTGGATCCTATGGCAATATTTTTTGACATTGGATATTCATAGAGTGTTGAATGTGTTGGAAATTTCTGTCAATTTCAAACACAAAAGAAATTTCACAGAGAACAACGCTCTGTTATTTTGATTCAAGATCTTAATCATAAAAAAAAAAAACTATTACAAAATAGTCGTCCTCTACTCAGATGGATTACAATAGGAACGCTTCAGTTCCAGAAACTAATTTCACTATCTGAGAAAAAAAAATTAGAGTTTCAGCACTGTTGTGCGCTGCAGAAAAAAGGCTCACCTTTTTTTCGGTTTTGCTCACTCTGATATCTGCCATTGCATTTTCATATATATAATGAACAACACAACAAATATCTTTCATTCGTGTTGCTTGTGCCCATACTTCCGTAAAATAGAAAACAACAAAATTAAAAATTTCACCTACATTTACCAACCGTCGTAAATATCATTAATTACACGGCTGAAAATATCCTATCTGAATTTAATGCCTGGCCCATCACAACATCGCATCAGAGGAAAAGAAAAGATGTGTCGCCGCTGCCATCACTGTTTGAAACATGCGATTTGCGATATGCGATCAGATCGCATCGTGAAATTGCAATCGCAGACAATAGAAGGGACGCAATGAACTTTTACAATAAAATGTGCGATATGCGATCTACGACTTGATCGCATCGCAGGGAGCTCGACTGGATGTTTTCTAGAAACAGTATGCTGCGGTCGCTGTCGCTCCACGGCAATTTAAATTATTTATTCCAACACTCCCCTTTAATTTCAACTGCTAGGTTTTTCTGCATACCCAGGCATTTCCTCAAATGATCAAAACTTTTCTTTCCCAATGGTTTTGTCAAGATGTCAGCTAGCTGATCCTCTGTTCTGCAGTGCTACAAAACAATCTCACGATTGTTAACCAATTCACGTATGAAGTGAAATTTGGTATCTATGTGCTTTGTTCTTTTATGAAAAACAGAGTTTTTAGACAATGCTATTGTCACAGTAAATGGTTGTGCCCTTTTCTTGTTCATGACACAAATCTCTGAGAACTCTTCTCAGCCACACTGCTTGGCATGCTGCTGTTGTTGCTTCCACATACTCTGCATCTGTTGTTGACAAAGACACAACTGGTTTCTTCTTGGAAGCCCATGAGATGGCTCCCGATCCCATATGAAACACATATCCCTATGTGCTTTTCCTATCATCAACACTTCCAGCCCAATCACTGTCAGTGTATCCTGTCAACATGAAACTTTTAGAAGAGGAGTATAAAATACCAAACCCCTTCGTTCCATTCACATACCTTAGAATCCTCTTGGCTGCCTGCCAATGAGTCTCTTTCGGTCTTTCCATAAATCTGGAGATTAAACTCACAGCGTGCATAATGTCTGGCCTAGTTGCAGTCAAGTACATAAGGCTGCCAACTATGCTCTTGTACAATTTTGGATCAAAATCTTTGCTGTTGTCTTCTTTGGTCAATTTCAACCCTACTACAGTTGGAGTCACAGCTGCATTGCTGTTCTGCATGTTAAATCTTTTCAACACTGCTTCTACATATTTATCTTGAGAAATGAAAACACCATTTTCACTTTGGTCTACTTCAATTCCAAGAAAATATCCCATGCCTCTTTGGATTTTGTTGCTGCTGCAATCCATGGAAAGATACTTTCATGTACTGATTGGAAGAGGAAAAAGAGGGCTTTGGCATCCTTCTTCCTGTCGCTCTTCAACTGGTCTCTCTCTGCTATTGTCAAAGCAGCCAATGCTGTTGCATCTGGAGGTTTAACATAGCTAGTTTCAACCAGCTCCCATATTCCTTGAGAAGCAAACAATGTTTTCATTGTTATGGACCAATAACTGTGATTTTTCCCATTAAACTGTGGCAGTTGGGAATTTGTCAAACCTCTTCCAGCATCTGCCATCTTAACTCTGTATAGGTAAAGAAGAGATACTATCTATATAATTAAAAACAAGCAAAAAAGAACTCTCTGCTGGAAAAAAACTGATCAATAAGCTTCTTACAACTCCTACAGTGAAAAACAAACTCTTTTTTTTTTTTACTCACTGAGTGCCTAGACTCACTCTGATACCATGTTGGAAATTTCTGTCAATTTCAAACACAAAAGAAATTTCACAGAGAACAACGCTCATTTATTTTCATTTAGGATCTTAATCATAACAAAAAAAACTGTTACAAAATAGTCGTCCTCTACTCAGAGGGATTACAATAGGAACGCTTTAGTTTCAGAAACTAATTTCACTATCTCAGAAAAAAAAAATTAGAGTTTCAGCACTATTGTGCGTTGCAGAAAAAAGGCTCACCTTTTTTTCGGTTCTGCTCACTCTGATATCTGCCACTGCATTTTCATATATATAATGAACAACACAATAAATATCTTTCATACGTGTTGCTTGTGCCCATACTTCCGTAAAATAGAAAACAATAAAATTAAAAATTTCACCTACATTTACCAACCGCCGTAAATATCATTAATTACACGGCTGAAAATATCCTATCTGAACTTAATGCGTGGCCCATCACAACATCGCATCGGAGGAAAAGAAAATATGTGTCGCCGCAGCCATAACTGTTTGAAACATGCGATTTGTGATATGCGATCAGATCGCGTCGCGAAATCCCAATCGCAGACAATAGAAGGGACGCAATGAAGTTTTACAATAAAATGTGCAATATGCGATCTGCGACTTGATCGTATCACAGGGAGCTCGACTAGATGTTTTCTGGAAACAGTATGCTGCAGTCGCTGTCGCTCAACGACAGTTTAAATTATTTATTCCAACAGAATGCAAACATTAGTCGTGGGTTATACTTACTCATATTAATAATAATTCAAAGGATACTTTTTGTGATTAGCTTAGTTGTAATAAACAGATGAATAATATTACATCAAACATAGCTTAGTTGCTAGCTTTAACATCATCTTATTTTGAAAATAACTACCATGGTAAATAACAATCTTTTTTAAAAAAGTAAAATATATTCCATTGCTAAGACAAAATTATATGAAAAAATTTCAATATTCAATTTTTAAAACAAAATTATATATAAAAAATACAATAATTATTTAGATATCTAACATAGTTTCAGAGCAAAATTTAAATAGCATAGTTATTGCATATCCTAACAATTTTAAATATTTTTCGCCCGTTATGCGCACAAAAAGATGGGAAAGCACCACTTTGAGAATAACAAGAAAACACATACATAAATACTATCTTCCTATACATCTCTTTACTCTCATTACATTCCGGATTAAATAAAATAAAATATTGCACTCAATATAGTATTAACTAAACTTATTAAGAAAGATAATTGATCTGGAATATTTTTATTGTTGGATGTATTTTTGGTGTTATAATAGCAGCTACTAGAATTAATTCTGGCTCTTTTTTAAATTAGGTCTGACAGTTACCAATTCACCCAATAGCTAAAAAAATGTATACAACAACAATTTATTAAAAATTCAATTACAAATTAAGGCATTAGGAAACATATCTGATCTGGAATCTTCTTGTTATTATTATAGTAAAACTGTGAACAAGAATTCTCTCTAAGATACAATTACAGTAAGAAACATATTTTATCTAGAATCTTGTTATACTGAAAATGTGAACGAGAATGGTTTCTCGAAGGTATTATAATAGCAAAGAAATATGCACACCGATGGATCTTGTTGGCCAGTTCTTCACGCAAAGCCTGTCGTTTGAGGACAGCGTACAGCTCATCTTGACCTAACTACCGTTTCGCAGGGGTAGGTATATGTTTCTATCTGCGGGTTTAGCCAGATCACCTTGACCTAACTACCGTTCCCACGCTAGTCATCATCCATAGAATAACTCCAGGGGATTTGTCGTTGGCAAAGTAGCAGAAGCATAGACAGGTCAACGTACTGGAAGGCAGGTGGCATCACAGAGGCCACATAAAGATATGCATTTGTAGGTAAATATGAGTTTTTCTTCCCTGTGTTTGTTCTCTTTTATTTTTCCATGTTTTGGTTAATGCAGTAAGTACTGAAAGAACCGAGCCTTTTACCAATTCAAACTTTTGCAGTATAGCCATAAATTACTGGTAGTTTTCAAGTAAATAAATTGCATCCCGTTGTCTCTGTGGATTTTAATTGGTTTTCAGATAACAGACCGTGATGAAGGTGCTCTGAAGTCTTTCAAAGGATATTAAGTGGTGAGAATTGATAACCTCAAGGGTTTCAGGGTTGACTTTTACTTTGAAAAACAAACAAAGGGACACCAGAACTTTTTTACTCAGTCATTTACTCCATGTTTTGTTTTTTCACACTACCACTGGGAATGAATCTGTTTTTGACTTGCAAAATTGCAAATAATGCCTGTGTTTGACAAAGATTTACCACATGATTGATCATAACCACAGTTACCAAATTCTGGCGTATTGGCAAAAAAAATTCGCAAATTCGCTGATACGGTTCGATACGATTAAAAGTTCGGGCAAATCGGATTAGGTACGGTGTCTGAAGTATTTTTCCATCGCTTGAGCAGGAGGGTATCAGTTGATGGTAAGAAACCTGTTCCCAGAGCTTTTCAGTTCTCTGTTGGGCATATTGCTAAAATATCTCGCCACCAAGGTGCTTGTGGGCTGGAAAGGCTGCAAGAGATAAAAAGAAGACGAAGATCTCAATGGTGGCGTGTAATGCAGGTAACCAGAGGCTTGAGTTTGAAATCCATTCAAAGCTAGAAAACTAATATGGTATTTTTAGGGAGTCTGTTATAGGAAAAATTAATAAAAGAAAAGAAATACTATATTGAAAACTTCCAGTTTGCAAATCAAAAAAAATAATAAAAAATAGTAATTTCTATATTAAAAAATTATAAAATAATAAATCGCAATATCAAGAAATATAGAGTAATAACTTTTCAATTAACAAAAGCTATAAAATAGCAAATTGGTTGCAAAACAGTAATTTCTATATAAAAATAATAAAAAATTGTAACTTCTATATTGGATAATATTATAAAATGGTAAATTTTAGTTTCAAATAGATAATAAAAATTATAAAATAGAAAATTGGTTGTAAATCATTGATTCCTATATAAAAATAATAAAAAAATGTAACTTCTATATTAGAAAAAATTATAAAATAATAAATTCCAGTTTTAAATAAATAACTTTTATTAAAAAAATTAATAAATTTAAGTATTTGTAACATATATACTATCGAATTTTTTCCGTATTAGATTTTATAGAGTCGAATTATTTCCATATCGAATTCGAACTCGAATTCGTATTCAAATTCGAATTTGGGAACTATGATCATAACGATCCCATTTTGGAGCGGGCAAAGGGTAAGATGAACTGGACATTCTTTTGCAATGTAAGCGTTTTCATCTGATAAAGATTGACTGGTATCTCAAAAAACGTGACACAAAAGTCTATGAAAAAAAACCAAACAATGTGATGAAGCATGTGATAAAATTGAAACACATAAAACACAAAATGGAAAAATCACAAATACAGAAAAATAAAAAATAAGGGAGACACAAATATAGATGGTTCACCTAATTTAGGCTAACTCCACAAAAAAACAGTCTGTCTTACAATTTATAGCAAATTTTCTATATCTTCTTTATCGTTTCCTTTTTTTTTTTCACATAGTTTAAGACACAACCACAATACAGTTCACTCATATAAATAGAGTTGTTTTAGAGGGAAAAATCTATAAATTAACATAACTTTTACATTATATCTTGCACCTAATAAACACTCTAGACACTAATAAGAACAAAAAATAAGATCCAACCATACCTGAAACAAAATCTCTGAATCCAAAAAATAATCAAACTCCACTCCCAACATTCCCAACACGTCCAATAAAAAAACAATTTCCTATATTACACTTAATCTTAACATGCGATTTCTTTGTTGTGAAGTCGATGGTGGTCTTATATGCCTTCCTTTGCCTACTGATGTTAACAGTCAGTTTTATTCATTAAGAGTGGACTCAAAATTAATATCTTTGATTGTTTTTAATTTTTTCTTGTACGCTGAGAACCTTCAGGATCTCATGGAGCATGAATATGATTTCTTGGGCCTCTTGATTGAAAATGATATTTTGCTGTTTTAGGCATTTTTGAAGACAAAACTGTGTTTGAACTGTACTTGTTTTTATGTTCATAATGTGCTATGCTTGTGTATAGGTTGCACTTCAATTATCAGGATAAAATAATTCCACATCCTGTATCATAGTTGAGTATTGCCAACTGGGGAGGATGAGGATGAAAGAAGATATCAAAAAATAATATAGGTATAGTTTTATCCAGCAGTATTCTAACTTGGCTACTATATGGTGGTTGAATTTTTATTTTTTTTCAAATGTACAGAATATTATAATTTTAAATTATTTAATTTTAAAAAAATAACTTTTTATTAAAAATACATTTTAAATAACATCATAATCTTATCAAAAATATTTATGTGAAAAATAAAAATTGCATAAAACTTCCTAATTTATTACATCATGCCAACTACTTCCTTAATACAGATCTTTATTTTCTTAGCTACTCGTAAAGGTTTTTCTTGTTTTCCTTACACACGTTTTTATTTGCTGGAAAGCTTTTTGTGATATCTAATTTCTTTTTCCTTTTAAATCATGTAACCACGTCAGTCTGCACCTGAGATGAGATACATACAACTCTCCTGGAAAACACAGATTCTAAGGGCTAACCCTTCATTCTCTTTCTCGAAGTATTTACCGGTGTTGAAAAAAGAAGTCTGTGGCTCTAATTATTTTAAGATGTCTGAGAACAAAACCTTCTAGAACTTTTTTTTTTTTTTCAATAGAAATATACATCTGGGTCACCGTTTCTTCGCTGAAAAAATGTCATCACAGCTACACAAAATTACAAATAGTACAAATCCTCCCGGGAGTCTGTCTAGTAGTGGATGTTCTTTCTCTCTGTTGATGTTCTTTCTCTTTGGATATGATATCGGCTCACACAAAAAGATGAGCCGGTTTTTATCATTTCGTTGAGGGTGGCACTTTCCATCTTTTAATGGATTGATTGTGAATTGAATATTGTAGACAGCATAATGAGGTACATGCAGGAGAATTCTATGAGATCGGTACAGAGGAAAAATTATGGATAGTATAAATCATAAGTTGAACATTTTAGTTAGGAGATTAGTCAATATAAAAATGAAAATAATAACTAACCAACACTGATTCCTCGAAATTCTACTCATAATTATTATGACTCAATATATATATTTTTTTGTTTAAAATACTGATAGCCTTTTTTTCCTCTCATGTAAATATATGTAAATCTGAGACAACCGACTTATCTTTATAATTTTTTTTTTATCTAGAAAAAGTCTTAACAATCTCACTTTTACGGAAGATAGCAAAAAAAATATTCTATGTAATCCTCATTAATTAAAAAAAGTAAATACACCATTGTAGATCTGATGACCCACTTGTAAATAAATAAATAACCATGTCCAAGTATTTACAAATGATTGCTATTTCGGATACCACACCTATAAATAAATAAATAACCATGTCGGATACCACACCTATAAATAAATAAATAACCATGTCCAAGTATTTACAAATGATTGCTATTTCGGATACCACTGATTACAAAGTTGGACGTATAATTTGTTCCCAGAACTGGGTTCTTACCTGAAATCCTTATAAAGACAGGTCATTTAATGGGCCTTGCAAAGTAAGGCATGCGTTTCTTGACACAGCCAAAGTAGGAAATCCAAATACCAATCTGTAATAGGATCACATTCAGATAACGAGTCCGAATGTTGCAGGAACCCATCCTACATGATGATGGCCTAAAAGTGATGGCCTACATGATGCCCACCCACATGATGGTGGCCTACATCATGATGATGATGATGACTCATATGGTGATGGTGGCCTACATGATGATGATGGCCTGCATGGTGATGAGCGCCTGCATGATGATGATGCTGTGTCTGCGTGTGACATCCGCCATCGCGACCTTCATATGGGCCGCCTCCATCTCCTCCGTCATCGCCACCTTCACCTTCCCCGCCCTCGCAGCCTTCACCTCCCCCGCCCTCGCAGCCTTCACCTTCTCGGCCACGCTTCCTGCCTCGAAGGAGGTGACACAATACAGCCACTACCATTGTTGCAAACACCCACGCCATGAATACAAACACCATCACCCGAATGTCAGCCATTTACAGAGAGAGTTCGAAACGTATTCGCAGAGACTTCAGTCGGAATTCGGATGGGGATTGTGCAGGGATTTTATGAGTGTGCTTTCTCCAATTGCCGTGAACGTGAAGCAAAATATAAGGATTAGGTCATGGTAGAGGCTGTTATATCGCTTCTCATCAGTTGACCTCAAGCAGGGCGGGGTTCCAAGAACTTTCGTGCCCCAGAGTTACTCCACCATGGCACGGCTCTGGAAAAGCGTTCAAGGGTCCATTTTGTCCACCATTTGAAGAAGACTCCAAGTATTTTCAATCGTCAAAATTATCCCATCAACTAATATACAGATTTGGAAAAGTCATAAATGTTCAATCCATTTTGCCACTTATATGAGGAAGGTTTCAAGAATTGTCTTCTATGGCCCGGATTTGCGAAACTCCATAAATTAAATTCATTTTTTCGTAAGGGTTTCATTAAGGTACAAATCGAGAGGGCTCCATCAACGTAGAATTTCGAAACCAAATTGACTATCAAATATTCCGGTTCTGAAAAGTCCAAAAACAGTTGCAACAATTTGAATCAAGGAAGTTCATGAGAAACAGCAGTTCTGAAAATTCCAAGAACAATTGCATAAAGGAAGTTCATGAATTTAAAAAATTTGTTGCTTTCATAGATTTCACACTTACGTAACAGTTACAACAATTTCAATCGAGGAAATTTAAGAATTTAAGAAATATGCAATCATGTCTATTAAATCAATTA
>APFE030548817.1:0-16417 GCA_000404065.3 Pinus taeda
GCTTCGGCATGTATAAATATGTATTGTAACATTGAAAGGAACATGATGAAAAATCAAGCTGGTAGTCCCGGTTTTGGGATCCAGTGGGAAATCTTTGTGTATATGTGTCTTATGTGTTATGCTCTCGCATTTTTATTTTTCTTGTGATTTAGAATTCTTATGCAGGTAATTTATGTATGGGGTTAAAATCTACATTCCCAGCCAGTGAGTCTAGAGTTTCCTCAGAAAATCCTGAAACCTAGAATCATATAGGAGCACCCAATCTCCTTCGCGGAAGAATTTCTTTTTGATGAGGGCGTCGTGCCATTTGGCTCTTTGTTGTTGGATTAACATGGTGTGTTGAAGAGCAGAGAGCCTGATTTCATCCAGCTCATTGATTTGTTGTCATCTATTAATCTAGGCCTCGTTTAAATCTAAACCGACTTCTTGTGTTGTTCTCAAGGTCTGTATTTCGAATTCTATTGGAAATATGGGTTCCTTTCCAAATACTAGATGATATGGTGAATAACCAGTAGTGCTTCTCCATGTTGTTCTATATGCCCACAAGGCTTCCATCAATCTTGTAGCCCAATCGCGTTTAGGTGACGCAATGGTTTTTGTCAATATTGCTTCTATTACTTTCTTCGTGCTTTCTAATTGGCCATTTTCCTGTGGGTGGTATGGAGAGGTAATTTTATGTTGAATATGATAGTTTTTTAGTGTTGCAACAATTTTATTACCAGCAAACTGTGGTCCTCCATCCGTGATTATGTCTCTTGGGAGGCCATATTGCACAAATATGTGGAATAGGAACAGAATGATGCAATCCTCTGTAGCTCTTGGCAATGCCTCTGCTTCAACCCATTTGGTGACATATTCTGTTGCTACCAGAATATATGTTTTCTGAGTTGATGATGGATTAATTGGACCAGCAAAATCAAGCACCCAACGCTCAAATTGTTCAATGACTAGCTGTGGGTTCAGAGGCATTTCGTCGAACTGTCCAGGGCGTCCTGCTCTTTGACAACTGTCACAAGCTTGAACGAATTTCTTTACATCTTTGAAGATCGTGGGCCAATAATACCCTATTTGTAGAACTTTGTGACCAGTTCTTCGATCTGTGAAATGTCTGCCACATGGTCCATCGTGAAAGGCTTTCAAAATGTCAAAAATTTCATCTTCATGGACGCATCTTCTAATGTGCATATCTGCTCTTGTATGAAATAGGTAGTTCCCATCCAAGAAAATCGGGTACTACGTTGGACAATCTGCTTTGGTTCAGTAGGAGTCATATGTTTTGGTAATTTGCCTACTGCTAAATAATTTGCAACATTAGCATACCAAGGTGTTTTGACAATAACAATGAACACATGTTCGTCTAGAAATCAATCTTTAACTATTGTTGCGTCCACTGGTTTTGGCATTCGTGAGAGAAAATCAGCTACATGATTTTCTTTTCCAGGTCGTTCTTTTATTGTGATGTCAAATTCCTACAATAAAATCAGCCATCTTATTACTCTACCATTTGTGATTGGTTTATTTGCTAAATATTTCATGGCAGAGTGATATGTATATAAAACAACAGGATATCGAGTGATATAATGCCTAAATTTATTTACAGCATGTATTACAGCTAAAAATTCTTTTTCAGTAGCATTATAGTTCAACTAAGTAGGAGACAAATGTTTGCTAATATAATAAATTGCATATGGTTTTTTGTCTTCTTCCTACCTAAGGACTGCTCCAATAGTTGTGTATGAAGCATCTGATGAAATTTGAAATGGCAAGTCCCAATTTGGACCTCTAAGTATTGGTGCTACTGACACAATATTTTTCAGATCCTCAAAAGCACGGTCACATTTATCTATCCAAACAAAGTCAACATTCCCTATTAATGCATATAGAGGTGTAGCAATGTGAGAAAAATGTTCTATAAATCTCCTATAGTAACCAAAAAATCCAAGAAAACTGTGTACCTTTGCTTGTGTGATAGGAGTAGGTATTAACAAAATTATTTGAATTTTGGCCGGATCTACCTGTATTCCATCTATTGAGATATAATGACCTAGATGAGTCCTTCAGTTATCATCATATAGCATTTTTCATGGCTCAGGCAGAGCCTGGTAGCGATACATTGTTGCGGCACCTTTTCCAATGTGTCTACTACCGGGTTGAAATCATCTCCATATGGTGTAAAATCATCTATGTATACTTCGAGTCCTTCATTTATTAAATCTAAAATGATGCTAAGGATAGCCCTTTGAAATGTGGTAGGGGCATTGCATAGGCCAAAGGGTAAAACTATGTAGGAAAATGTTCCCCAAGGACAGGTAAAAGTAGTTTTGTCTTGGTCTTTAGGGGAAATCTGAATCTGATTGTATCCATTGAAGCCATCCAAGAAAGAGAAAAATTTCTTTCCTGCTAATGTATCTAATACCTGGTCAATGAATGGAAGGGGAAAGTTGTCTTTCTGGGTTGCTTTATTTAATTCTCTGTAATCTAGGTAAATCCTCCCTTTTCCATTCTTCTTTGGCACCACTACAAGTGGAGAGACCCATTTTCTATTGGAGATAGGATAAATAAAGTTTACATCTAAAAGTTTTTGTAGTTCGGCTTTCACAATGTCTTTTAGATGAGGGTTAAGTCTTTCACAATGTCTTTTAGATGGGGGTTAACTCTTCTTTGGGGTTGGCAAACAGGTCTTGCATCCTTTTCTGTATCAATGTGGTTTGTACATAACTGGGGATCGATTCCCTTCATATTCGGATAATCCCATGCAAATGCTTCCTTGTATTTTCTCAGTAGTTGGATCAACTTCTCTTCTTATTCAGGAGTCAGGTTAATATTAATGTTTAAAGATTTTCTGGCTCAATCTCTATAGTTTTTCTATTTGAAACAGAGGTAGTAGGTATTGTATGATCATCAGTGTCTTTCAGAGGATCTTCTTCTAATTCATTAACAAATGCTTCCTTTATCATGTGACATTGTATGTGAGGTCTAGATTTAGCTTGGTTAATAAAGTTGTTAATAACATCATCCTCTTTTTGATCTTTGAAATCGAGGGCATCTTCTATAGTTAATGGGGATCTAATATTTTCGGTAAGGTATGATACAAGATGTTTGTTAGTTTTTATTATCGTGACACTTGGTTGGGCTGGAGGGTATAAGGCTAGATTCTTGATATTACTCCCTCTAGTTATGATCATACTGCCTTGTCAGTAGCGAATGTAAGCATCAGCGATTGCAAGCCAAGGTCTGCCTAAAATTAATGGGTGTCCATCAAGTCTGTTTTTGGGGTTTATTATCAAAAAGTTGGCAAGATATTCCTAGGAATCAACGGATACCATGACATCATGTAGTGTGCCTTCTGGCCTAACCACTTATCGATCAGCCAGTTTTAATAAAGTGGAGGTCGGTTCTATTGATGTAATGCCCAATTTTTGACAAGTGGTGGTTGCTAAGATATTAATTGCAACCCCTAAATCAACTAAGGCATTTGAAAAGGTTTTTCCATTGATTTGTACTGTCACTATTTGATTTCCTGGGTCTTCATATTTGACAGGTGCTTCTCTACTTAATAATAGGTCAGATAAGGTGCTTCTTCTTGTAATGGTTGTTCTACAGGTAACTAATTTTCAACTTGAACATTTTTATCTCCCTTGGTCTCTATAATGTGCCCAGACCTCATTTGAAGGTCATTGCACTCCCTTAGATCGGTTTCTAGCTCTAGTGTTTCAATTATTTGAATAGATTGAATCAGTCTGTTATTTGGGTTCGGGTTGGGTTGGGCTGGAAGTTGCGGTCTTAAGTTGGACTGGGGGTTTTGTTGCAGTGCTAGCAGTGTAGGTTGGGGGAGTGGAATGGTTCCTACTAGCTGATTCATTGGTCTTTGCGAGTTTGTTTGTCAGTCTTGGCTCTGCGACGTAGGAGGGGACCATTGCGCTGGATACGCATTGCTTTGCCAATATGGTGGAGCATAGGGAAAAATTGGCCAATTAGCTTGGCTTGTTTGATTTGGCCATGGTGATGATGAAGGAAATGGTTGTTGTGACCAATTTGAGAAGGGAGGTTGATTTTGCCACATTGTATTATATTGCTAAGCATGATATTGTGGAGGCTGAACAGAAGAAGCTAGATCGGGGAACATACCTGATTGTCGCGGCTGCCATTAACGGCGTTGATTAAGTAGGTACACGTGTTCTAGTTCTTCTTCCACTTGTCTGTATACTGCTTTCGAACCAGGAAGTAAGGGACAACTTTCTGTAGAGTGGTCTTTTTTACAAATGGCACAAACTTGAACCGCATCTAATGGGAACTCTTTGTGGCTATGTTTCAATCTGCATATGGGACAGAATATCGCCAGATTTTGCTCTGTCTCTACTTGTTTCTGTTTGGCTTGCATAATATCGAGCTGCGTTATTAGAGTTCCCAATATATCAGTTTTTAAATTTTCTAATAAATTTTCAATTTCCATGCGAGTTACTCCTTCTCTAGAGATCTTTTTGTCCCTTGTAAACCTATCATGTTCGACTGGTCTTAGCCTTGTACTTCCTCGTGAACTCCTGATAAATAAATCAATGATGTTAGCAAAATTTTCTTGGTAGATGTCCCCTTTTCCCATAATATTGAATGTTTCAATCCATTGTTCCTTCATACCTTTGACTAATGTTGTTTTTAATACATTATCAGGTAAGGGTAATGATGCATAAGGAGATCTTTGAAGATTATACTGAAAACATTCAACATATTCCTCTAGTGTTTCATTAGGTCTAGCTACCAACTGAAATATTTCATCTTTTAACTCTCTGGATCTACAATAATCTTGACATTTCTTCAGGAAATCACCTTTCATCTAATCCCAGTAATTTATAACTCCTCCACCCAACCCCATAAACCATTGTAAAGAAGCTCCTTTTAATGTAGAGGGAAATAGTTTCAGTTTTTGGGGATCGGTGGTATAGTCATATCCTCTGCACAGCACATCGAATTCAAACAAAAATGCATCTGCATCTTCCAATGCTAGGCCATGAAATGTAGGGATATGCTGGAGAGGAATTGCCTTCATAGGTGCATTGACTGCGGTATCTACAATGGGATATTGCAATGTGGAGGTTTGAGTGTTTGGCTAGTTTTGGGCCATTTGGTCAAATATGTGCCAATAACCTTCCGGGATTTCGAGGAGGGTATTCTTAGGTTGGATAGACAGAGCAAGGATGACCTTAATAGGAATGGCCTTAATAGCACTTCCATTGTCTGGGATGATGAGAGTTCCTAATTTCTGGGCGGATTTTAGCTCTTGAGGTTCTTCAACATTGTTATGAATGATTTTTGCAACACTTCCCTTATATGGGCTTCTTATTGGTTGAATTACTCCAAGAGGAGACCTTGACTCTTTAGTTTCCCCTATTTCTCCTCCCCCTTCATGGAGATTACTAAGGTTCCCTTCTTGCAATGATTTTGGGCTAGAATTCTCAATTTCTTGAAAATTTTTCTCCTCAGTTTGGCTGTGCACCTCAGCAAAGGCTACAGATGGTGATCCTATGGCCTGAAGGGAACTAGTAGGTTGTCTAGAAGAAACTTTTCTAGGTGCTACTGAAGTTTGATATTCTGCTTTCTTAAGGATTTCGTTTATAAAGGTCGATCGACCAAGGGTCACTACCCTTTAGCTTTATTAGGCTTGGGTAGTGGTTTAGGATTCTTTTCAAGCTTTTTCTGCTTAGTCATGCACACAAATAAAATGTTGATTTCTACCCAAAACAACAACAAATCTGCAAGAAAGTGGGCAGGGGAGCAGGGCTATTACATGCTCTGTACGCATGTTCTTACCTTCCGTTTTTAAAACCCAATTCTCTCCTAGCAGGTACTTACACTACTCTGAAAAGAAACAAATGGCTACACTCTCCTTGGCAATGGTGCCAAAATGTCGAGCAGTAAAAAGGGTTTTTTTCACCTTTATTTACCCTACATTAATTATCTATCCAGGTACAATTTGTTATCTTAAAGAGTGTACTCAGTTTGAGGCGGTCATTTGTCAAAGTAATGCTAGTAGTATAGTGCTTCTGCAAAAGTAACTAAATGTTGAAAACAAACTTCTAAATGTAATGGCAAGAACTAGAAATGCTTGTAACTAAATCATTCAATGAAGAAAATATAGTACTTCATTAGTCAAGGGTGCAGTAACAATAACTCCTCCCTTTGTAAACTGATGTAATTGAGAAGCGATAAAGGAAAAGAATCAATCTGGGAACTGGACAACAATTGTCAATGTTCAATACAGTTTCAAATCGTTCTATTCACACCAAAGAAATGATGATTCAAATAACAGGAAAAGGAACAACAACTAATCTATTTAACAAGATTGAACAGCAAATCTTTAATCTACAGAAATGAATGAAGTAGTAATCACAATCTACCGGAATTAAGAAACAATATTTACCTCATAAATGAATTTAACAGTAAACAGAAATGGAACAACAAATTAGAGGAAATGAAATATTGAACAACAACCTGAATCAAATGTAAATGTACAGCAAACCAAATCGAATATTACACACAGCACTTCTATATTGAAAGAAACAGTAATCTGAGTTTCAGTACAACAGTTATTAATCACGACCATGAAGAAATAGCAATTGCGGTCACGGTGGAATAGAAATCCCAAGTGAACAACAATCACGTTTGGAAGTAAACCGTAGATAAATACACAATAATACCGATTTATAAATACATAGCACTTTTATTCTGTAATCGAACAGCAATGGAAATCTGGACGGAACAACAATGTTATACAATAGTATCAATCTGTAAAGGAACGACAATGCGATATAAATTCAGAATGACAAACATCACATTCCAGTTGCTAAAGACAGCCTTACTTTCAAATATGAATGAAATATAATAGAGCCAATGCATGAAATAATAAGGAACAACAAATTACTAAATAAAGCAAATAAGAGAAATCAAATCACACGTGACTTAGAATCAGCAAATAATGGTACAGGAAGCAAGTGATCCACCAAGGCCAGGCCCTTAGCCTCCAAGGACACACTACTTATGATTACTCCCGAATCAAAGACTGAATGACAACGAAATTCATATATTAAACATCAAAACAGAGTTATTGTAACTACTCTTTGAAAGAGAGTCGATGATCAAAGTTTCAGTTACAATAGTGAATTTCATAAAAACAACAATAGTTCGTCCCCTTGGGCTAGCAAAGTTGTCCCTTCTTATAGTAGCCAAGTGGAAATATCAATGATACAGATAAACTTTGAGGTAGCGATCCCTTAGGATCAAAGGATCCTGAGGGATTCACTATATTGTTAGCTCTCAATTATCTTCTCGTTATCTTGCGCCAATTTTGTTTCTCCTCTTCCTTTTCCTGGCTTGTATGGTCCAATTTGGATTGCCTCGTTTGGATGCAATTCTCTGTCAAAGGGAAAACAGTTGATTTCGTCTTGTTTTTTCCTTTGGAATGGCGATTTTCCATTTTCCTCTTTTTCTGCATAGAAAAAGGGTAATTATTAGTCATTTTACGTTGCACACAAATATTCTAAACTGTATCATAATCTTTCACCATACACCTATTTCATAATGCAAGGAAGTTATGAATTCAAGGAAAAGATGAAAAAATAAGTGGTAATTACATACCTTCTCTAGTGCTCAACATTGATGAGTGCCATAGGATCTGATGGCTCAGCTCTTATCATTAATGGCTCATTCTTCTCTTTTATCATCAATCTTTTCAGTTCTATTGCCCTCAATTCTTCATGGTTCATCCATGAGGCCATGGCCATTAACTGCATATCCCCTAGCTTGGCAATGGGGTCCCACACATTTATGTCTGCGAGGGCCATATCGTGTAGGTAGAACTCTCCCATCTTTTCCTTATCCTCTGGGGTGCTTTGGTCACACAAATCCATGAACTTCCTATAGTCTTGGAAAGGTATTGTGCCTCTTTGTGCCAAAGTCTTTATTTCGAATTGAATCCATTGATTCTTCAAGTAGAAGCCATAAGATTTGGTTGGTGTTCTGCATTGTAATGCTTCCATGGATAAGATGGCCACGTATGCTAGCTAAGTCTCTTTCTCTTGCAGCTTCCTCCTTAGGATTTCATTCTCATTTTCAAGGTGGCTTCTTGTGATGAATTCTTTGTCTCTGAGAGCACTCAATTCTCTGCCCATTTCCCTGAGTTTGTTTTCCATATGGCCAACATCCTCAACTCCTTTGGATTTGGCTATCTGCATCCACCTATGCATTCTCACTCTTTCTTTCTCCAATTCGAAAAATAGTGGAATTGCAAATTTCTGTGGGATTATCTTTCCTCCCTCAAGTAGATTGTAATGGGAGGCAAGACTAGGATGGGGGTCAGGTTCTTGTAGCTCCTGTGCTTCCTCTTTCACCTATGGTTTTCCTCCTATCATTTCCTCAAGCTTTTGGGTCTCTTGTAGCTCAAACAGTGTCTCCTGTAGGACTGTTTCAGCCTTTTGTAGGTCTGGTTTTGGGTCCTATAGTACTGCCTTTCCCTTCCATGTAGAAGATCTTGGAGTCCCCCTTTCATATGTTATAGGTGTCTTGGAAGGAGATTCTTTCACCTTGGCAGATGGTGAATCTTCAATGGTAATGGTAACTTTTGAAGAGGGCTGAGGTTTGTCTATTTTAATTCTTGTGCTCTTCCTTGCCCTAAAATACATGGAGGTCTGTATTTTCCTCTTCTGCTTTGGCTTGATTGGTGTATTGACGACAGTGAGGGCAACTGTTTCCTGTCTTTCCAAAGTCTCAGGGGTCTCTTCTCCTTGCTCTACCTTCTCTGTCTCCTTTTCTCCTTCTTCTGTCTCTTTTTCTGTCTTCTCAACTTTTCCCTCATGTGTTTCTTCTCCTTCCTCCTTCCTTTCTTGCTCTGCTATGAAGCCACTGGCTTCACCTTCTCCTCCTTATTGTTATTCCTCCTCACTGGTAGTAGGACTGACATCATAGGTTAATGCTTTTATTTCATCCTCAGCTTTCATATTTCAGAAAACTTCTCATGCTATAGGGAATGTAAAGGTATGGAGGGCTTCCTCTACTAGGATTTTGATTAAGCCATGGTGAGTTAACTACCCTGAATTTCCTGCTTGTACCTTGGTGTTGGAGTCAATGTGGGGCTGAAGGAGAAAATAAGGGATACTAAGCTTCTAAAGTGCTGGGGTATCCATGCCATACCTCAAGTCATGGAGGATTTTGAAGTGATAACCATAGACAATGTTGTGCCTCCCCTCACAAGAAATGTATTTGATTACTTGATAGCTAACCTCATCCCAGGGATATGGTATACTAGCCCTTCTAATTCCATTTTTATTTTCAACAAGGGTTTCATTATTTTGGAAAAATTTCTTCTTGGCAGCCTGGCCAATTGGTTTCTCATCTTTGCTCCAAGGCAGCCCAAGAGGAAGGGTAGTGACCCTACTGATGAATTCAGGGGTTATTTCGATGTAGAGGCCTCTAATGGTTATAGTGGCATGTGTTCTTGTGTGAGGGACCAGAGAGAGAGAGAAAATTCTTGGGCAATCTCTTCATCAAACCCTCAAAATTTCTCAAAGAAATTCATCTAGTTTTCCCTTCTGAATATGTCCACTACTTGAGGATGTGCATGGAGCCTAGTGGAGTTAGTGGGCACCTTTCTCATAAACCCTCTTGTCATACTGCCTATGATTTTTTAAAATCAATTATGGAGGTGGAGACAGAGAATTTTGAGAAAAATAAAAAAACAGAGGCTGTGTTTTTTTTTTTAAATAAACGGAATTTTTTTTTTATGTATTTTATGCTCTCCTAAAGACTTATTTCATCCTCACATTGAGATTACTTCTTTCATATATTGATATTAAACAGGGGGCATGCATAAACCCTACCTCTTGAGACTGAAATTCACTCAAGAACTATGTTTTCTCCCTTTAAAATGGCTCACTGCCCCTCCTGTAGAAGCCCATTGTTCCTCCTGTAGATTTCATGTGGGTGCTCCTGCAGACAATGTTGAGAGCAAGAATATGGAGGAAATCTATGGAGGATGGTGGTTACGAGGTTGAGGGGGCACAAGAAGACTGTTGTGGCTGAGTGATGAGTTGAGAATGAAGATAAGGTGGTGAGAATGTGTGGGGAGGAGTGCTCATTACCCTTTATGGATATTTCCAGTTATGAGTGCTGAGCTGGTAAGGTGTACGTTGGTCATATTCAGACAATTGGTCCCCACCTGCCTTATCATCATGGCCCTTCCTCATAATCATCCCTCATTATTGCATCTTAGTTCACATTTCCTCCCACTACCTGCCCTTGGCATATTATGCTTGAGTTGACTGTGCGCACGTGTGGGTGACATCTCGGATGAGTGGAGTCAACTAAATGAAGGTGGCCAAGTTAGCTGGCCACCTTTCCCTCATTCAATCTCAACCATCTCGTTGCTTCCATATGACTCCTAATTACACAAATGCAAATAGAGGAGTGTCTTAGTTACTTACCTGTGATCCGAGTGTATTTGATGTGAGGTGTTGTGGCTCTCTCTGCTGCATATCTTCATTTTTCTTCATTCATGCTATCTGCAGGTTCTTATTTTGTTGGAGCTAAGCTGCATGTGCCTTTCCAACCTGCAGATGTGAACTCATTTGTTGTTGGTGCTAGACTTCTATGGGATCAGCTGCTACAAGAATTCCTACATGATCTCATGTAGTTTCTTCTCCCCTTGAAACTTCAGTGTTTCCCTATGCTTGGAGCTTGAGAATAATGCGAGAGGTGTTATGAATGATGGAGGGATGGTAGGTAAGCTTCAGGTAAGGTTATTGGTGTCTTTTCCTCTTTTTATTTATGTTTTTGTTTCAAAACCTAAAAACTGTATTTCTGTTTTTTTTCTTAGACAAAAAGAAAAAAAATAATGATGTGGGGTGTCATGTAGGCTTGGAAATGATGACAAGGAGGTTTGAAGATGGTAGGAGGGATTATAGGTTCCCCATGAAGCTTTTTTGTCCCTCAAACGGCCTTCTGTAGACACTTTTGGCTCTCTGTAATTCCTACAGGAACCTCCTGTAGAAAACACAGTTTTGGTAGAAAAAGGTACAATGGGGTGAAAGAGATGCCAAAAATGATGGAGGAAGGTGTGGAGAAGGTGAGATGGATGCTGGTGTGAATGTCAGGGTTCCCTTAGCACCTTTTTCTACTTCTTGTAGTCCTCCTACAAACCTACAATGCAATAAAAATTCATTTTTTTCTTCTTCTTTTTTTTTTGAAAACAACTAGGGCGCCACAAAGAGATTTTCACCTTAATTACCTACCCTCGGCACCTCCAAGGGAGGTTTTCACCTAGGGATCTTATTCTTTTTCATCTTTTTTTTTTGACATCACTGGGCTGCCTCAGAAGAGGTTTTCGACCCAATGATGGGACTCAAGCGCCTCATGGAGGTTTCCACTTGAGTCCTTATTTTTTATTTTCCTTTTTCTTCAGTGAGTGAGTGAAGTGGAAGCTAAGACATGCTCCACTACCATCATTGTTTTATTCAAATCTTCAATGGACTCTCGCTTGGAGAGGGGTTTCTTGTAAACTTTCAGTCGATGTCCATTGACAAGCATGGAGATGGCTTCATCATCAATGGTTCTGATCAGAAGTGAACCATTGTCATTGTATTTCTCCACAGTGTAGGGTCCCAGCCATCTTGTCCTCAGATTGCCTTTGAAATCTTTATATCTTGATTCATAGAGTAGTGCCCAATCTCCCTCTTGGAATTTCTTCTCCTTGATATTTCTGTCATGCCATATCTTTCTTTGAAGCTGAACTACCTCTGTATGGAGAAGGGTTTTCAATCTGTATTCATCCAATCCATTGAGCTAAATTAATCTCTCCTTTTGTGCATGGATGAGGTCTACGTCTAGCTGAGTAGCCATCCTTAAGGTATTGAATTCAAACTCTATTGACAGCAAAGCCTTCTTCCCATAGACCAGTTCATAGGGTGTGAACTAGATGGTGGTCTTCCATGTTGTGTTGTAGGCCCAAGTGGCCTCAACTAATCTATCCACTCAGTCTTTTCTGTTGCTGCTCACTACCTTGGTTAGGATCCCTTCCAATGCTTTGTTAGTGACCTCCACTTGCCCATTGGCTTGTGGATGGTAAGAGGTGGAAGTCATGTGCTTAATCTTATGATGTGTGAGTAGGTCTTCAATTAGGCTGGAAGTGAACTAACCGCCTTGGTCTATGACCAACTCTCTCGAATACCCGAACTTGTAGAATATGTTTTCTCTCAAAAACTCAACTACTTTTTCTTTTGTTTCTTCTTTGATTGCTTTTGTCTCTGCCCACTTTATTAGGTATTCAGTGCACACAATGATGTATTGCTTCTGCTTTGAAGGGGGGTTGATAGGCCCCACAAAGTCCATGTCCCACTTCTCAAATGGCCCAAAGGTCACTTCAGGTTGCATGGGCATTTCATCCTTTGGAATGGGTTTCACCATCCTCTGACACTAATCACACTAGCTCATGTATCACCTCACATCTTGATGAAGAGTGGGCTAGTAGTAGCCTGCTTGCAATATCTTGAAGGCGGTTCTTTTTGCTGCAAAATGACCTCCACAAGGCCCATCATGACAGTTCAGGAGGATGTCAAAGACTTCCTCCTCCTTGACACATCTCCTCAAAATCTGATCTGGGCCCAGTTGGAAGAGATTTCGTCCAATCCAGGTGAAAAGGGAACTTTTCCTTACTATCCTACTCTTCTCTTTCGAGGACAGGTATGGTGGGAACTATGTTGAAACCAAGTAGTTTTCTATATTAGAAAACCATGGAGAGAGTACTGATATAGAAAATAGGTGTTCATCTGGAATTTTGTCATCCACCATTCCTTCTTCACCTGTAGGCAAATTTACTCTAGACAAAAAATCAGCAACAACATTCTCTTTACCAGGCTTATCAATAAGGGTCAAATCAAATCGTTGCAGTAAAAGCAACCATCCAATAATGCGAGCATTTACATTTGGTTTGTTCATTAAATATCTAATTGTAGCATGATCAATGTGCACAAAGGTTTGATAGCTTGTGATATAATGTCTGAATTCGTTTAAGGAATGCACAATAGCTAGGAGTTCCTTCTCGGTCACTGTGTAGTTTAACTCTGCCCTTGACAATTTTTTGCTTATAAAGTATATGTCATAAGGTAACTTTTCATCAACTTGTCCTAAGGCTACTCCTATCACTTTGTTCGAAGTATCTATGTGAATGTGAAATGGTAGGGGCCAGTTTGGGCCTCTAAGAATTGGGTCACTCACTAGCTTGCTCTTCAAGGTATCTAGGGCTTCTTGACAGTTTTCCGACCATATGAATTCAACATCTTTGCCTAAGAGGCCAAACAAAGGAGAGGTTATCTTGTTGAAGTCTTTAATGAATCTCTTGTAATATCTGGCTAAGCCTAGGAAACTTCTAACATCTCTCACCTTTTGAGGAGGTGGGACCCTCTGGATGATGGCAATTTTGTTGGGGTCCACCTACAGTCCTTGTTGAGATATTGCATGACCTAGTACGATCCCTTCATTCATCAAAAATTCACATTTTTCCAGACTGAAGGAGAGGTTCATCTCAATACACTTATCTAGAACTTTCCCTACGTTAGATAAGGCTTCGTGAAAGTCAGAGCCATAAGGAGTAAAATCATCCATCTATATTTATACCGCATCATGAACCAGTTCAGAAAATATACTCAATACCGCTCTTTGGAAAGTGGCTGGAGCATTGCACAAACCAAAAGGAATGACCCAGTATGCAAAGGTACCCCAAATACAAGTGAAAGTGGTCTTATCTTGCTCTTCCGGACTGATTTGAATTTGATTGTACCCGCTAAACCCATCTAGGAAGGAGAAAACCTTTTTCCCTGCCAGACCATCTAACACTTGATCTATGAAAGGTAAAGGAAAGTGGTCCATTTTAGTGGCTTTGTTCAATTCCTGATAGTCGACACAGATTCTCCACTTACCATTTTTCTTTGGCACTAGCACCAAAGGGAGGACCCATTCACTGTCAGAGATGGGATAGATGAATCTTGCATCCAACAATTTTTGCAGTTCATCCTTAACAATATCTTTAAGTGCTAGATTCATCCTCCTTTGAGGCTGCCTGACTAGATTGAAATCTTCCTTGATGTATATATGATGAGTACATACTAAAGGGTGCACTCCCTTCATCTCCTTATAACTCCAGGCGAAGGCATCTAGATGTTTTTTCAATAGGCTGCATAGCTCCTTCTCCTAGGAAGTAGATAGGGATGGATTGATTTTCAATGTTCTTTTTAGGCCGAACTCTATATGTTTGAAACAGAAAGAAGTAGGGTCGGCCACACAGAGATCAGTTGAGGGGTTGTTTTGGGTTTCTCTTACTATGTCTTATAATGGCGATATACTGGGAAACAGATTCTGAATTAAATTTTCAATCATATCATCCTCATCTTGTGGTTTTCCTCCCATGGCGATTTCCAATACACAAAGTGGTGCAGAATAAACTTCATCTTCATCCTCCTCCTCCAACCATAGAGGTATATCATGTTCTAGCAAGGGTTGAGAAAGAGGATATAGGGTTAATTTCTTGGACATGTGCCTGTTCTTTATGGTCATGTTCCCAGCTCGGCAGCTAATGTAGGCATCGGCTATAGCCAACCAGGGTCTTCCCAGGATGAGAGGATACCAGTGAGCTTTGCCTTTGGCTAGAGAAATAAGAAATTATCAGGGTACTCCCAAGAATCAACGGATACCATCACATCTTCCACAATCCCCTTAGGGGTCATGATGGAGCGGTCTGCTAACTGTAGCACTATCGTGGTCTTCCTCAAGGAGCCCTGGAGATTAAGTTTGAGCATTGTGTCCTTTGTCATCACATTAATGGTAGCTCCCAGATCAATCAAGGTATGTGGGACCATTGTGCCATTGATGTGGACATCAACTACTCGGCTTCCAGGGTCCAAATAATTTGGACAGATTATCTACCCCAACATCAAGTCAGACAGTTTTCCTATGACATTGATGGTTGGGGTATCTCTCTTGTGCCTTCCTGGATGCCTAAAGCACTTCTCTTTGATCAACTTATTGTAGATAGGCACATCTTTTATGGCTTGGAGAAGTGGTATCTTCACACATAAATGTTTCAATTCTCCCAGGAGTTCAATCTCTTCTGGGGTAGGTTGGATTTTCATGGATAGTCTCTTAGGAAAGGGTGGATTTGCTTTAGGTTCTCTTTCCTCTTTATCTTCCTCAACCTCCCTAGGTGGAGGGTGGATATCTGGGAGAACTTTCCCAGATCGCAAGTTAATTTCTTGAATCTCCATAGCATAAGTTGGGCATGATGGTTCCCCACTATACACTTGCTGAGCCTATCTATTGTTCGGGTTCAGATTTAGCTGGGTAGGCATTTGGGGTTGCCTTGGTAGAGCAGAATGTAACGGTTGTGGTTGGGCAGGTGGTGGAGGCAGAAGAGCAAGAAGAGAGTTGTATTGGGGCCTCCACCCTTGATGAGGAGCATTCCACAGAGGTTGCGGCTGAGCATAGGATTGAAATGAATGGGTGGCTGGTTGGGCATGATATTGAAATGTGAAGGACCAAGGAGAAGGCATGGACCAAGAAAGATGAGTAGGGGGGCCCCAAGAATGTATGGAGGGGACTTGTTTGGGGTTGTAGTATGCCTGAGATGTCCTTTGTATCCCCTGCTGGTATGGTCTAGGTCCATGTGACTTCCTTTGGTTCATGTAATAGATCTGTTCAGTGACTCCTTCGGCCCCTTTGTATACATATTTAAGTCTAAGCAAGGAAGGACACTTATCTGTAGAATGATTTTATTCACAGACTAAACAAACCCCTATAGAGTTCAATGGGCATTCATTCCTAGGATGCCACCTGGTGCATCTAGGGCAAAAAATGGCCAAATCCTTCTCTACTTCCTCTTGTTTTCTTTTGATATGTAAGGTATCCATTTGCATGGCAAGAGTCTGTAGCATCTCACTCTTGAAGTCTTCCAGCATTTTTCCAATTTCACCTTTAATGGACGAATTGGAAGAAGAGGCACTAGCTATAGGTTGACTCCCCCTACCTTTCTTTTTGGCTACTCTAGAATGGTTTCTAAAAACAATATTTATGTCCTCATAGGAGATTTGGTAGATGTATCCCCTAGCCAGTGGATGGAGGGTGTCTAAAAAGTCTTTCCGAATTCCCCTGAGTGGGACCAACTTCAGAGATTTAGGGCTGGAACCTCTCTTTATATTCTTCCTGGGACTCATCACCAGGGAAAATTTTAAGAACCCCCCTAAATTTATAAATATAATAAATGGGCGAATCTCCATGGTATATAGGAAAATGGAAGGCGATTTTATCAATAATATGATATGTATATATAATTTTTTGGCGAATCTCTCACCAGGCATGGCGAATATTTTACTCAATTATAAATCTT
>APFE030548817.1:17807-40382 GCA_000404065.3 Pinus taeda
TTATATTTTTATTTATTTACCATACCTTACAAATATGGTATTTGGCCCATAGGATTCACTTAAATAAAACCTCTTTTTGAGCCTTCATAAATAGAACAAGGGTTATGGACTAAATATAAAAAGAGGTTTTATTTGTTTACCATGTGTCTAGTTTATTTATATTTTTATTTATTTACCATACCTTTTGAGTAAGTATAAAAAGAAGTTTTATTTATTTACCATACCTCCACTTTACTTATATTTTTATTTGTTTACAACCTTGCATGTATATAAGGTGACTTATTGAGTAAATATAAAAAATGCTTTATTTATTTACCATACCTCTCATTTATTTATATTTTTATTAATTTACCATACCTCTTTTATAAATATGGTATTTGGCCCATAGGATTAACTTAAATAAAACCTATTCTTGAAAATGGGCGAATGGATTCACTTAAATAAAACCTATTCTTGAAAATGGGCGAATGGAAGGTTGTAACTCCTAATTTCAAGGGCTAATAAAAATTTAAAACCCCTTAATTTCGCCAAAGGGCGAACATTCGCCCCTAAAATTATCCTTGCTCATCACTTCCCATGGTCATTCGGAAGATTTCTTCTTTAGTATCTTTTGACCTAAAATAGTCTCGATACTTGTTGTTAAAGGCTCGATGCATCTGAACCCAAGTTGTGATGCTATTGCCAGGTAATCCCATGAACCAGCGAAGTGCTGCCCTTGAGAGTAAAAGGGAACAGTTTCAACTTTTGCTCATCTTCTGCATAGTCATAAGTTCGACTAATGATAGCAAACTCGAACAAGAAGGTGTCAGGATCTTCTGTAGTCAGACCATGGAAATGATGTAGGGCTGAAGGGCTTATATTCTTCATTTTGGTGTCCCCGTTGGTCTCCCAAATGGGAAAGGTACCCTCTATTCTCTCTCCATTCCCCCTAGCATTTCTCTTTTCAGCCATTGACTCTTGTTAGCACTCAGGTTGTTCCCTACTTCCTGTAGGGAATACAGATGAGGTAACCACTAACCAATCTTTTAGCTGCAGGTCCTAGCCTTCCTGCAACCAGAGAGGGCTCTCTCTTTGTAATTTAGCTTTGTTTGTTTGTATTTTAGGCTAGTTATAAGACACAAGTTTTGTTTAATGTTTGGAAGGTGACATTCAATAGAGCAAGGCAGCAAGTTGAGAAAAGTTCATACCATTGGGTTGATGGAGTCCAAGTCAATAAACTTCCAAGTATAGTTTCTTTGGCAAAAAGCAACTTACAGAGCAGGATAATTAAACATAGAACAACTTTGAAAATGAAATAAGATGAAGTGAAGTCTAAGAATGAAAGGCAGTCAAGAATCTTTCGTTCTATTAACAGAGAGAAATTGCATAAACATTATCAGGGAGCATTCAAGAATTCCTTGATGATATTTAGAGTGAAAGAACTAAGGAGACAAGAGCAATTAAGAATTCTTGCCTATGCTAGTCCTGTAGAAAACATTAAAAATTACAGGAATTGAACACAGAGTACAGTGAAGTAAGTTCTGGGTTATCCTTCTTTCCTGTAACTTATAACATGATATTTAGATGATAAATAAAGACAAATATAGTAACATAAGAGTTAAGAAGACTTATGGATCCATGCATTAACACGAGAATTCTATAATCTATTCTTTTGCCATCGTTTCCACACTCAGTCAGTGCACCAACAAAGCATTCCAACAATTTTATTTTTGAAGAGTTCTCAAAAATATACAGTGCAAGTCTAGAATGATATTCACCATCCAACAATAATACATCTCTTTGACAAGTATATATAGGATTTTTACAAAATATCCCATAGGGAAATATCTGGACATAAATGTATCCATCTACTCTAACATAATCAATAACTATTTGTGGAAAAATAGCGCAGCATTAACTGAGGAATTAAAATCTCTTTACTGGTTGTTGTAGGTGTCCTGTTTGTTGTTGACCCTTGACTCTGGCAGTCGGTGGATGACTGCTTCCTTGATGTGTTGTCCTGTAGTGCTGTCCTGTGCCACCTGGTCTGCGCTTTCGAATATTTTAGTGCAAATTTCACCCACTGTCAATTTGATTTTCTGGTAGTCGAGCCATATAATGCAACTTGCATGTTGTGCAGACAATGTACACGAAGAGAATTAAAATTACTTCAAAATCCCAAGCAGGCTGTGCCACCATTCCTCTGTTGGTAGTTGATGCTTTCTTAATTTGAATAATATTTCATCAGCTTAAGTGTATGTGTAATAATTCGGCCAAACTGGAAAAAGGTGTACCATCTCATGCTCTATGTAAAACAAATCTTCCAGTTTATCATATAAACTCTACCCTGTGGGAGGGATTGCTTCTTCTGTGCTGCCTGACGATGCTGTAATTTGATTTTGCACATAGGTACTCAGTCTGTTTGCATATTGTTCCTGTTTTAGCAACCTTCCAGTGCTAGTAACCAGGCTGGGTAAACCTTTGCTGTGCAAATTTGAAAGCTTCTATCTAAAAGCATTTACCTCTGTCTGCATTTCTTGGCATTTTCTTTCTATAGTTTGCACAAAATTTATCATGGTCAGCACCTTCTTGACTCTTACAATAGTCTCTGTCTTGTTCTGGATGTTCAGTGCTGCCAGCTGGTCACCAGTACGAGTATTCAAAAAGTGAATCAATTGATTGGCTTGCTCACGCTTATCTGCCAATAATATTCTAGCCTTATGAGTTTCATACTGAGCTACAGCCATTAATTCTATTTGGTCAAAAATGGTTTGTATTGTTGTCCATTGATCAGCAAGAGCTTGGCCAATTTTATTCCACAAAATTGTTTTTATCTCAGATAGGGTTCTATGGAGAGTGAGGTCTTTCTCCAAGGCCTTTATCTTATTTTCTAGGGCCTTTACTTCCCTGGTCTTCTCAGCAACTGTCATCTTTGATTTATCATAACTAGCCTCAATCTTGGCTAGTTTATATTTGGTCTCCTTCATTTCAGCCATTTGTAGTTCTAGAGCTTTAATTTCTTTCATCATGGCCTCCATGCTCAAGCTGGCCTCTTGAAATGTTGCTATTGTAGTTGTTGCTGAAGTTGAGGCACCTGCTGCTGAAGTTGAATCTGGGGGAGGTGCTACTGTAGTCACTGTTGTTGGAGGAGCTGTAATTATTGGAGCTGTTTGAGATGGTTGAGGGACCAACACTGGCTGCTTCCCTTGCTGAGCCTCTTCCAATGCTTTCTCTGTGTCCAATATCCTTTGGTTCATCCTCATAAGCAGGCTAACCACATCCTCTAATTCCTGTTTTTGCGCCACTTCTGCAGTTTGAGGATGTATGGTAACTGGCAGCTTCATTTGTTTTCTCAGTGCTACTATGTCTTCCTCCTTTTTTCTGATTAAGGCCTGTGTGCCTTTGGGATCTTTGGGATCGTGTCCCAACTCTATAATGATTTCTTCCAAGGATTTTATCCTATTATCCTTGGCCAATGATGAGGCTTTTTCCAACTCTAACTGGGCAGAAGTATTATATAAAGAGTTCTGCAATCTATAGGCCATTAGAGCCTTATCTGCTAATGTGGAATAAACCATTTCTCCCATCTGCTTATGTAACTCAATCTGGTCTATTGGATGTATGTCTTTCGCCAGGACCTCCAGATTGGTTCTGATGTAATCTGCAGCTGACTATGGCTGCTGTGTAGTAGGTCTGAAGTGACTGAGAGTCATCTTCCCTTATTGCATATCATATGCTGCCATTAGTCTTTGTTGATTTTTTGGTGCCATTCTCATCAACTGATTGTAAAGATGAAACCTTATTTGCTCGTTTCTAGCTTTAATCTCTGTGAATGCTCGTTTGATATCTGAGCCTTGCCTTGTCTGCTGTTTGGAGGATGAAACCTCCCCACCTTGTTGTCTCTCTTGCTCCTGCTGAAAGGAGTTGGCCGATGTTTCCAAAACAGGAGGGATCTGTTTTTCAAAAGTCCCTTCACCCGTGATATTTCCTATGGTTTATTCTATAATTTCCTCCTCGGCATAGGGGTTTAGCCTTTGTCTTTTTTCCCCTTGCTGGTCTGTGGATACCCCTGTGGGTGTGCCCTATGTTCTGTCCCTCTTTTTACCTCTTTCCTCATTATGAGGAGTTTGCAACACAGGGATTTTAGGTGCCTTTGTTTGTGTTGTAGGGCTTTGTTCTTGACCCTTTTCCTGAGTTGAGGATGGTTGCTCTTCCATTGTGCTTTGCTGCTCTGAGTGCTCAATGTCCTTTCCCTTTCCTGCAGGTAAAATGGTTTCTTTAGTTGGCTGCCGTGAAGATGTAGCAGTTGATGTTCTTGCTCCAACCGGTTAAGGTTGTATGAAGGTGACCTGTGCAACATAATCCAAGTCAATTCTTTTCTCAATTTCTTTCATATCTTTCTCTAATTTTTCCTCTTCAGTAAGCTCTTCATCATCTAATGTTCCCTCTACCCATTATTGTTGATTGGCATATTGTTCAATGTAGGGGATTGGCTGGTGCACATATCCTGAAAGCCTGTGTTTGATTCTTCTAAGGCTTATGAAATGTTCAGGGTCATATGGTGCCCAGTAGAAGCTTTGTTTCAACATGAGCTCTTGTCTTAGCATATTGTCTGCATCCTTCCATGCTTCTTCCCTTTTGTTGAAAACAAAGAGACCCAATTGATGTCTGATTTTAAGCTGTGCCTTCTTGTTTTTCCCATGGAAATGAGTCAAGTCTGCATTACTGAACTGCCTAAAATAATCCAAGGCAAAAAGTCTCATGGGGACATATCTTGGCAGCTTATAGGGGGACAACTCACACCCATAAATTCTAATCACTGTGTGGTTTTGGTAGAAGTACCAATCACCAATGTTGTAGCCCTTTGAAAGATGCAAGATTCTTTGCATTTCAGTAGTGAGTCTAGTAGGAGGAGTCACCATTAATAGGCAAGTGGCTGGGTATATGAATAGGTCAATAAACTCACATATGTGTATGGAGAACAGTGGACTTCATGGAAAACTGAGGTCCAATAGATGACAGATCTCCACTCTCCTTTTTAGTCTAATCTCCATAGAGGAACCTTGAAACTATCTGGGTGATAGTACAGTAGCAGATGGTAAATGTAGGAGGTGTATTTAAACACTCTTTCTCTCTCCATCATCATGAATTGTTCATGTATTTTGTTTTTTATGAAGGTGGCATAGTCATACATGATAGCAGGGGGCTGCCCTGGAGTGAATATGGTTAAGAGCAGAAATACAGTCTCATTCACAAATTCTCCTGTTTTGCATCCTAGAATGTAGGAAATCATATCTACCATGAGCTTGCCTGTAGGATGATTTTACTGGCACTGTGGATCCATAAACAACTGACTAACTCTTGATATTTCTGCCCTAGAGAGCTTTGCACCCTAATCAAGCAAGAGTTTCATTATAAGGGGAACCAGAGGCTGAGAAGGCTCAAAGTTCAGCATTTCATTTATGGATTGAGGAGTGATATAGAACAGCACAAACCCATCTGGACTGAGAATTTCTCTCAGAGTGGGGTCATAGTTTGCATGACATAGATGAATGAAATCAGGCAACACATTGATTGATGGGAGGTAATAGATGGGCATACTAGATTTCCAAATTCCTAGAATATCTGTGTTATTTCTGTGATTATTTCTGAATTGACACGCAATTTTGAGGTGAGAATTAAGGCCCATCATATCCTTGATCTGGAAGTCTCTGTCTACCAAAGGTAGCCACTCTAAATCCATGTGTGGAGCATTCAAAGGAGCAATGTTTAGGCCTACTGGAGTCTCCATATCTTATACTACTGGTATTAATTGCAATATAGGTGTAAACAACAATAGGAAGTAGAATTTAGGCTTTGAGGCTATTGCAAGGAGTATGAAAATTGATTTTTTTTATATCAAACCAACCTCAGTTTATAGAGTTTATGGTAAAACAACAAATTTGCAGCACTTTGACTGGGTTTTTTACATAAATTGGTTGAATTGCAGGCTCTGTGGGTGGAATGCCGAGAGAATGGAATTGAATTTTGCCCAAAGGGGCACAAGTTTGCAGAGGGAAAAGGAAATCGAGGATTCCCCTTTAGGAAACAGGTTACAATCAACAGAAACAGGGCACTGGAGTATTTTAACTCAATAATTGAGCAATTTCTATAGTCTCTGTGGGCGTATGTGGATGCACAGTGTGTTGGAATGGCTCATTTGCAGAGGAAATGAGCTCAAATTTGCAGGTTTGTTGTGAATTAACAGCTCAAATTGTGTATGCAGGTCAGTGAGCAATCAGTAGGAGCGCCTGTTGGAAGCAAAACCTGGGTTCTTTCGGAAATTCCAAACAGAGAAGTATGAAAAATAGGGCTTTGAGGCAGAAATTGGGTAAATACCTGCTTTTGAGGCTACTGAGGGTACTTAACAGGTACAGGTCGAGCTATGGAGTCGGGCTGAGGAGCCGAATTGCAAGTTGATGGATTGTAGACGCTCTAGAGGCGATTTGGTTGTAAGGGGCATGCATGTTCTCCATAAGCGCGACAAATGAAAATATAAGAAAATAGTCGTTTTCACAACTTTTTTAACAAATTTTGGATTTTCGGCGCTTTTGGCGCTTTCCTTGGATGACGTCATCATGACGTCCTTTTTTTCGTGTAGTGGGTATGGCAGATGACGTGGCGGCTTACGTATGCGATGATGTGGCATATGACACGGTGGCGGGGTGGTGATGTCATCGGATGACATGGCGCAGGTACAGAGCAGTGGCAGGCGACGTGGACGCAACGTCATGTGGTGACGTGGCACAGGGGAGGGCGATAAGCGGTTTCCATCGGACCGCCTTTGGTACGGGAGCGATAATTGTCAGAGGCAGCCTGATGCAATAGGAGGGGGACAAGTGTCCTGGTGTACGTTGGTGAAACCATCGACCATCAGGTGGTAACGTACCGCTACAGAGGGGTGCCCGATATCGATGAAGACCGTCGGATCTGTGGAAGGCGATCCGACGGCAGATGGGAGGGAGATGCGACTGGAGTTTAGCAGAACAGCGCGTACAATAAACTTCAATTTTTTGCATAGTTTGGGGCGGATTTAGACCTTAGGTTACAGGTTTATATGCGCTCGGGGTCATGGTTATTCATTAATCAAATATCAATGAAACCCAAAATACAATAAAGTGTGGGGTTAATGTGGTAAAGTTGGTGTGCGGGGGGGTTTGATATGGTTATTGATTTAACCGGGTGTTAAATAAATCCCAAGGGTTAATGAACGTGGATGGGTTAACATAGAGTCCAAAATGGACCTAATGTTTCCCAAACTTGTATTATTTGGCTATAGTTTCCATTTGGAGGGGATATTTAGATTTTTTTTGGTTTTAATATAGTCTTTTGTAGAATAGGGGTGGGGAAATGATTTTGGGAGCTATACAATAGGGTTAGATGTTAATATGAGTTTTATGGGATGGGAATGAATGGAAAAATGTTAAAGAGATGAAAGATTATGGAATGACCATTTTTACACAAGAAATGTGGCTTCTTTTCACTAAGTCAACTCAGATGTCAACTTGGTTTTTAATAAAAATGGAGTGAAACTCGACTTTTTTGGGAAAATCCCAAGGTCCTTGAGGGGATGTTAGTGAATGATTTCTCAGGGAATGAAAGGGGAAGTTAGTCATGCTTCTCTGTTGTACCATCAAAAAACTGCCATGGTGTCAATGCCATAAATGAGATGAGTCCTTCTTGACAAGATAAAAAGTAATGATAACCTTGTTTCTGCAACCTCAAACTACCTACCCAACCTAATACACCTAACATTTTTTCTTCCTTTGGATTCGGTGCACTTGAACTCGCAAACCCTGATTGTTTTCTTTTTCTTTTTATTGTCCTCCTATCTAAATGTACCCTTATCTCTTCCAAGGGCCCAGATTAAGCAGTTGGGCTCCTTAAATTCTCTACCTAGCTACTCATCTGCCAAGCTTGAATTGTTTGGGCAGATATGCATTCTCTATTCTAAAACAGAAAATTTAAACATGGCATGGTCCAGTTTGAATTGTTGGGCCATCCATCAAATGTGACAAGCAACAGTACCTCCACATGGTGAATTTGCAAATAAGATAGCAGTGGCATTTTGACTGGCCACTTTCTTGGTCTTTGGTTTGGGGTTCATTTTCACTATTTTTTCTGACCAAATGATATTCTTGCCCTTTGATTATTCTTTTAAGGCATACCCTCTTTTCATTTTTTGATTTTCTTTGTCTTTATATAAAATATGGAACCTCTGCAGCATGCAGGGATGAACATATTTAGCTCTTCCACTGTCAATCATGAAAAATGAAACCTATTGGTATAGGAACCTAACAGTGGCTCCACTTGGGGATGGCTTTTCCTGGTGAAAAGCCAAGAACAGCAGGTCAGATTGCCTTATTTTCAATTCTTGCTATATTATGAAACTTCCTTGTCTTGGAGACCTTTGATCTGAATCTTTGTAGCTTGTATGCAGTACTTTTTAAGCTGATCTGTGCAAAATTACAGCTTTGTCTCTTGCTGGCTTCTCTGAGTGCTTATCATTATCTTCATATTTCCCAAGACTTCCCTCTTATTTCTTGTGGCACATTCAAAACATACACCAAACTTGGTGTAATTCCTTGACTTTTCTTCAAACTTTGCTGCATTTGGTTCCCTATCTAACTGCTGTAAATGAAAAATGCTGAAAATACAAATATTTATGTACATTATGTAGTTGTGTTATGTTCATCAAAGGGGATCAAAATAATGTTTGAGCATTCTCCCATTGACTGGGCCTTCTTTAGTATCTATGCCATCTAAACTCTTAAGAAAATAGGTGTTGTTACCTTGTACAACTTGAATCACAAATGGTCCTTTCCAAAGAAAATCAAATTTCCCATGTTTCCCTTTATCTTCCCTCCTGGAGTCCCATTTCAGCGCTTTGTTCCCTATGAAAAAGTCTTCAATTTTTGTTCTTTTATCAAAGATCTTCTTGAGTTTATCTTGTAACACCTGAGTTTTGTGATAAACTTCTTCTCTTGTCTACTGCAAGTGAATAGTTTGATTGATCCTTCTCTGAATGTCATTGGGCTCTGCTTGTATTTCTTGCAGCAACTTGATCATAGGGATTCCTAAAGAAGAGGGGAATCTTGCCTCCATTCCATAAATCAACTCATGTGGGCTTGTTCCAATGGATCTTTTGGTGGTCAACCTATCTGCCCATAGTGCATTGACAAATTTTTTGTCCCAATTCTTTGTATTCTCTTCCAGGATCTTTTTGATGATGTTGATGAGGCTCTTGTTGGAGAATTCAGCTAGACCATTACCTTGAGGGTAATAGGTTGTGGAATGACCTAGGGTAATATGGTATTTGTGACAAAAATTGATCATTCTTTTGGATTTAAAGGCAACTTCATTGTCTGTAATGATCTTTTCTGGACAGCCAAATCTAGACAAGATATTGGTCTCTAGGAATTGTATGATGATTGAGTCATTGGCTTGCCTACAAGGTATGGCCTCTATCCACTTGGTAAAGTAATTTGTGGTTGTCAAAATCCATCTATGTTGGACAGAAGATGAAGGGTGGATCTCCCCAATGAAGTCTAAATCCCATTGTTGAAATGGTCTTTTAGTTGAAATAGGTTTGAGGGGCAGGGGTAGCAACTTTTTCTTGCCTTCAAAGATTTGGCATTTATGGCAAGACATTACAAATTTTCTAACATCAGAAAACAGGGAGGGCCAATAAAATCTAGCCCTTAGGATTTTATCAGCTGTTGATTTCCAAGACAAGTGTCCTCCACAATCTCCTGCATGAAATTCCTTGAGGACTGTCAGTTTCATCCAAAGTTAGGAAACTAAGCAAAATACCTTCATGATTTTTCCAAAACAATACATTATCTATGATACAAAACTTTGAAGCTTTCATTTTCAAGAATCTCTTTTTGGTTCTGGATAACCCTGGAGGAGCTTGCAGGTTTAACAATACAAAACATATGTCAGTGTACCAGGGTGATTGTAAGAAGGCTTGATTGATCTGTGGAGTCGCCATCTCCTGCTCGTTATCCAATTCATTGATGTCTAGGGCTTGAAAGTTGGTTTCAGTCATTAGTTTAGCTAGCCCTTGTCCTTTTATGAGTTTTGTTGGATTTATCTCAATGTCATATTCTAAAATGTTGGTTATCCATTTGCCCCTTTTACCTTCAATTCCTTCTTGAGTAAGAATATCTTTAACCACTGCATTAGGAACATAGGCAATTATGTGAGAGTACAAGATATAAACTCTGAAATATTTTATGGCCTTCACCAGGGCATATGCCTGCTTCTCCATGATTTGGTATTTGAGTGGGGCATCTCTAAGTGTTTTGCTGAAAAAAGCAATGGGTTTCTCACATCCGAAGTCATCTTTTTGTAATAGGACAACAGCAATAGTATGCTCAGATGCAAAGGAAAAGATTATGAAATCTTTATCAAACCTGGGACTTGTAAGAACAGGTGTTCTTATCAAAGCTATTTTGATTTCCTGAAAGGCCTGCTTGGCTTCTATTGTCCATTTGAATTTAGAATCTTTCTTCAACATATTATTCAACAGTCTTATCAGTTCGTCCAGATTGGGGATGAATCTTCTCAGGAAATTGATCTTACCCAAAAACGCTTGTAATTCTTTGATGTTTCTTGGGTGACGCACTTGGAGGATAGCTTGAATTATGTCTGGGTCAATTCTTATACCATCTTTTGAAATTATGTGACCCAGGAGTTTGCCCTCTTCTAGGCCAAACAATGATTTCTTTGGGTTCAATGGTATGCCATATTTTCTGCAAATGAGGAACACTTGTTTGAGATGTTTTAAATGTTCTTGGTATGATTTTGAGAAGGCAGTAAGATCATCAAGGTATATGACTAAGAAATCATGGATCTCCTTAGCAAAGGTTATGTCCATTGCCCTTTGAAATGTTGCTCCTGCATTTTTTAGTCCAAAAGGCATTTTGACATATCTAAAGGTTCCCCAGGGTGTTGTAAAGGCTGTTTTGTCTTGGTCATCCGGGTGAACTAAAATCTGATTGAATCCTAAAAATCCATCTAACAATGAGATCCTTGAAGCCCCCACTACCCTTTGTAGGATATGATCCATTTTTGGTAAGGGTTAGTGGTCTTTGAGAGAGACTTTGTTCAAATTTCTCAAGTCAACACAAAGTCTTATCTCTCCAATTTTCTTTCTAGTGGGTACTAGATTTGAAATCCACTCTGAGAATCTGATAGGTACAATGATTCCGCCTTCAAACATTCATTTAACTTCTTTTTCAATCAGGGGAAGGAGGACAGGATTCACCCTTCTAAGCTTTTGTTTAAAAGGTTTCTGATTTTCTTTCAAGGGTATAGTATGTTGGATGGCTGAAGTATCACAGGACTTGAGGTCCTCATAACTCCATGCAAACACATCTTGGAACTCTTTAAACAACTCAATGTATTTCAGTTTTTTGTCAGGAGGTAATGTTTTGGAAATTTTTATCATTTTAGGATTTTCTATGGTCCCAATGTTACAGTCCTCAATTTCTGCATTTAGGGGTTGCATTTTTGGCTTTCTAGGAATGTCATTTGAGTCAAAAATATCTTCTAAGGGAGTTAAACCTATGGGCAGGAAATTATCCTTTAGTTCGATTACTTCAGATTCTTCCTCAATCATTTCACCAAAATCTATTTGTTTTAGCTTTTGTAACTTTGTACAGTCAAAGGTTGTTGGATGCAAAATCAAATTCGTTGTTTCAGCTAATATATCTGGTTCAACTTTATCAATTTGTTGTTGATCATCAATAGTGCTTGTGTCTATGTTTATACTTGAGAATTCTTCTTTCAATGTCAAGAAATTATTTATTTGGGTGTCATTCTCAAATACTTGCCAATTTTTCACATTATCTGGGATAGCAGGTCTATGTTTGATCTCAACATTGAAGTGGTGATTGGGCTAAAAAGGAAGTCTACAAGTGCTGGTAAAAGTTGCCAAACTATGTGCATGTAGGTTATGACTTCTTGGAATTTTAGTGAGCTGAAATTCTAAGAAGTTGTTAAGTAATTCAGTTGCTGCTCCTCTGTAAGACCTTAGCCTAATATCGTTTGTAACAAAATTTCCCTTCATCTGTTGTATAATTAAATCAGAGTCCCCTGGAATTGAAATCTTAGTTGCCCCTAGACTTCTAATCAGTTTGAGACCCAATAGAAGGGCTTCATATTCAGCCATGTTGTTCGTACATCTGAAATTTACCCTATATGCATGACCTTGAGCATGGTCATTCTACATGTTGTGTATCCAAACACCTGCCCCTGCTCCTAATTTGTTCACTGACCCATCAAACTCTAAGTACCATAAGATTTCTTGATTATGGGTAACCTTAATAGTTTTTGGAAGCTTGTTCAGTGGGCAGGTTTAGCTTTTGTAACTCATATGATATGTCATTTTTCTTTGTTGTGTTAATCACATCAAGACCTCTTAGATCTTGGGCACTAGATTGTTCATTCATGCTTTCTGTTTGTGTTGTTTTCAGGAGTTTAACATCAGTTTTGGGACACATGTCAGCATTGTATAAGATAAATGAATCCATGTCAGAGTGAATGGAATAGATGGGTAAGTTTTGGGGATTTTCTTGACTGCTAACCACATATTTCATCAATGTTTCTCGGTATAATCTCTTTGGCTGGCCAAAGACTGAAATTGTGGCATAGGACATGTCTAGCTGCAAGGATCCTTGGAGTTTGGCACCCTAAGATCTGGACAAAAGCATACCATACTTAGGTGGAATGCCAGCTACCACCACATCCATCAAGATTGTCTTGGCTGGATATTGGACTAAAGATACACAAAGGTCTTTGATTAGGGCTAGGCACCTGACCTAACTGGAATCAAATGAAAACAAGTCCTTATAGGGCCTTGTGATGTCTAGGTCTAGCTTTTCCATCATTGACTTGGGCATTAAATTATGGGAAGCACCTGAGTCAAACATTGCATTATGTAACACTTTATCATGAATGTTTAAGCTCACATAGAATGGAGGAACTCCTCCATCTACTGATTTACCAGACTTTTGGACCAAAAATCAATTCTGGTTGATCATCCAAGACATTGACTGCATCCCTATTCTCTGATATTTGCAGTGACCTATTGAATTGTTGTCTGTAAACTTGATGTTTGGCCAATTCAGAGAGAGGAATGGCTATTTTCAGCTTGCCAATTTCTGTTTCTAAGTTAAAAGGTTTTTCTATCTGATTCTTTACATTTTGGGCAGCAAGCTTCTCTTTTTCAGCTGAGCTTTCCTTGACCTTCTCTTGGTTATGAGTGTTGTTATGGGGTACATCTGATTTGAAATTATTTTCAAGAGGGTTATCTAAATATTTTGTTGGAGAATGGGATGTGAATGAATGGTTTCTTGAAGGTTGTAAGTCTGATACATCTTCCATAGTAACTTCTTTTGGGTCTGCTTTATCAGAAGATTCTGTTGGGACAGCTTTATCCTTTGTTTTCTTCAGCTGTTTAGTATCTTTCAGCTTGGTAGACTGAGGCATATCTATTGTTCTACTTCTTAATTTGTACTTTTTATGAACCTCATAGACTGCTGCATCATAGCCTTCTCTAAAATCAAATGACTCTCCAGATTTGGTTTGAAATTGGTTGAATTCACGGGCCTCTTGGTCATCTTGAGTTAGGAAAACTTGTTGTTCTCTATCTAGGCCCATTAAGTTAATATGTGTATCCTCTATCGGTTCACTTGAGGTTGAGGCCTCTGCATAATTCTCTTGAAATGGAGGTCTGATATTCTGATCAGGGCCAGTCCTTCCAGCATTTGGGTTTTGATTTTTCCTAAAATTAGGATTTCTAGCTGTGTTGCTTGTTTGACCCTCCCATGATGACTTTCTTTCAATGGTTTCCACCCTATCTCCTAATCTATCCATTCCTTTGATGATGGCATCTAATTTCTGTTCAAATGCTGAAGGTTCTTCTTTGAATGTTATTCTTCTTTCAGTTCTAGCCCGGTTTTGTTTGGCAATCAAGTTTGCCTCTACACTAACAGGTACATTCTGCATGTCTGCTAAAATGGGAGGGGCTCTTTCCCTCAGCTGGTATGCCATGTCTGAATCAAATCCATCAAGGAAATTGATCAAGGCCAAGTCAGGTGGAGGTCTAAGGTTTTGAGGGATGGCATTGTATACATTGTTAAATCTAGCACAATAGTCTTGGACAGTTTCTTGTGGACCCCATTTTAAATTGTCATATTCAGTTAAAATATGTAAAGGGTATTTCTTCTTTTCCCATCTGTTTAAGAAGACTTGATATAGGGCCTCAGGATTACCTATAGAGTTTGCAGTAAGTGACCTAAACCAGGTCCTTACATCACCAGTTAGACTTTGAACAAAGATCTTCATCCTCACACCATCATCATCAATTTCATAGTTTTCAAAATAGTCCTGCATATTTTTAGTATGTTGTTGGGCTGTATAGGAACCAGCACCATCAAAATAAGTAATCTTACTTTGATAATCCTGAGGCATAACCCCTGGATTTGCGGGTAGCTGTAAAGGAGCATAACGATTTGCCATATTTACAGGGATAAATGGGACAACAGGAAGAAATGGGACAGCTCGAAGAGTATGGACGATGGTAGATATATGTGTAATAGATGGAGGAGTGGAGAAGGTATTTTGAGAGGTGGATGAAGAACTAGGGGAAGTAAGGGTAATGTGAGGACGAACTGAGCTTTAGCAGGGGTTGGAATATAGCTTTGCTGAACTGCTTCAGGACTTGAACCGGCAAAATCTTCTTGTTGCTCTTGTTTTCTAAGGATCTTAGGGATTAGATTGGGATTTTCAAAAATAGCTGGAGGATCTGGGTCAGGGTTTGACCTGGTGTAACGAATCTTTTTCTTTGGAGCCAGCTTCTAGATTTGTTTTTGGTATTTTTCTAGGAATGTTTTATAATCACAGCTTTAAACAATACTTCACAGGAGATTATTTTGGAAAGTAGGAAGCTTGATATCTCCTTTGACTATGTTGAAACAGGGAAACTGATTAATCCCCAGCGGAGTCGCCAATGATGTTATCACTCAGGTTGTTCCCTGCTTCCTGTAGGGAATACGGCTGAGGTAACCACTAACCAATCTTTTAGCTGCAGGTCCTAGCCTTCCTGCAACTAGAGAGGGCTCTCTCTTTGTAATTTAGCTGTGTTTGTTTGTATTTTAGGCTAGTTATAAGACACAAGTTTTGTTTAATGTTTGGAAGGTGACATTCAATAGAGCAAGGCAACAAGTTGTGAAAAGTTCATACCATTGGGTTGATGGAGTCCAAGTCAATAAACTTCCAAGTATAGTTTCTTTGGAAAAAAGCAACTTACAGAGCAGGATAATTAAACACATAACAACTTTGAAAATGAAATAAGATGAAGTGAAATCTAAGAATGAAAGGCAGTCAAGAATCTTTCGTTCTATTAACAGAGAGAAATTTCATAAACATTATCAGGGAGCATTCAAGAATTCCTTGATGATATTTAGAGTGAAAGAACTAGGGAGACAAGAGAAATTAAGAATTCTTGCCTATGCTAGTCCTGTAGAAAACATTAAAAGTTACAGGAATTGAACACAGAGTACAGTGAAGTAAGTTCTGGGTTATCCTTCTTTCCTGTAACTTAGAACATGATATTTAGATGATAAATAAAGACAAATACAGTAACATAAGAGTTAAGAAGACTTATGGATCCAAGCATTAACACGAGAATTATGTAATCTATTCTTTTGCCATCACTTCCACACTCAGTCAGTTCACCAGCAAAGCATTCCAACAATTTTATTTCTGAAGAGTTCTCAAAAATATACAGCGCAAGTCCAGAATGATATTCACCAGCCAACAATAATACATCTCTTTGACAAGTATATATAGGAGTTTTAAAAAATATCCCATAGGGAAATATCTAGACATAAATGTATCCATCTACTCTGACATAATCAATAACTATTTGTGGAAAAATCATGCAGCATTAACTGAGGAATTAAAAGCTCTTTACTGGCTACTATAGGTGTCCTGTTTGTTGTTGACCCTTGACTCTGGCAGTCATTGGATGACCGCTTCCTTGATGTGTTGTCCTGTGCCACCTGGTCTGCGCTTTTGAATATTTTAGCACGAATTTCACCCATTGTCAGTTTGATTTTCTGGTAGCCGAGCCATATAATGCAACTTGCATGTTGAGCAGACAATGTACAGGAAGAGAATTAAAATTACTTCAAAATCCCAATCAGGTTGTGCCACCATTCCTTTGTTGGTAGTTGATGCTTTCTTAATTTGAATAATATTTCATCAGCTTCAGTGTATGTGTAATAATTCAGCAAAACTTGAAAAAGGTGTGCCATCTCATGCTCTATGTAAAACAAATCTTCCAGTTTATCATATAAACTCTGCCCTGTGGGAGGGACTGCTTCTTTTGTGCTGCTTGACGATGCTATAATTTGATTTTGCACATAGGTACTCTGTCTGTTTGCATACTGTTCCTATTTTAGCAACCTTCCAGTGCTAGTAACTAGGCAGGGTAAACCTTTGTTGTGCAAATTTGAAAGCTTCTATCTAAAAGCATTTACCTCTGTTTGCATTTCTTGGCATTTTCTTTCTATAGTTTGTACAAAATTTCTCATGGTCAGCACCTTCTTGACTCTTACAATAGTCTCTGTCATGTTCTATATGTTCAGTGCTGCCAGCTGGTCACCAGTACGAGTATTCAAAAAGTGAATCAATTGATTGGCTTGCTCACGCTTATCTGCCAATAATGTTCTAGCCTTATGAGTTTCATACTGAGCTACAACCATTAATTCTATTTGGTCAAAAATGGTTTGTATTGTTTTCCATTGATCAGCAAGAGCTTGGCCAATTTTATTCCACAAAATTGTTTTTATCTCGGTCAGGGTTCTATGGAGAGTGAGGTCTTTCTCCAAGGCCTTTATCTTATTTTCTAGGGCCTTTACTTCCCTGGTCTTCTCAGCAACTATCATCTTTGATTTATCATAACTAGCCTCAATATTGGCTAGTTTATCTTTGGTCTCCTTCATTTCAGCCATTTGTAATTCTAGAGCTTTAATTTCTTTCATCATGGCCTCCATGCTCAAGCTAGCCTCTTGCAATGTTGTTGTTGTAGTTGTTGCTGAAGTTGAGGCACCTGCTGCTGAAGTTGAATCTGGTGGAGGTGCTGTTGTAGTCATTGTTGTTGGAGGAGCTGTAATTATTGGAGTTGTTTAAGATAGTTGAGGGACCAACACTGGCTGCTTCCCTTGTTGAGCCTCTTCCAATGCTTTCTCTATGTCCAATATCCTTTGGTTCATCCTCATAAGCATGCTATCCACATCCTCTACTTCCTGTTGTTGCGCCACTTCTGCAGTTTGAGGATGTATGGTAACTAGCAGCTTCATTTGTTTTCTCAGTGTTGCTATGTCTTCCTCCTTTTTTCTGATTAAGACCTGTGTGCCTTTGGGATCTTTGGGATCGTGTCCCAACTCTATAATGATTTCTTCCAAGGATTTTATCCTATTATCCTTGGCCAATGATGAGGCTTTTTCCAACTCTAACTGGGTAGAAGTATTATATAAAGAGTTCTACAATCTATGGGCCATTAGAGCCTTATCTGCTAATGTGGAATAAACCATTTCTCCCACCTACTTATGTAACTCAATCTGGTCTATTGGATGTATGTCTTTCGCCAGGACCTCCAGATTGGTTCTGATGTAGTCTGCAGCTAACTGTGGTTGTTGTGTAGTAGGTATGAAGTGACTGAGAGTCATCTTCCCTTCTTGCATATCATATGCTGCCATCAGTCTTTGTTGATTTGTTGGTGCCATTCTCATCAAGTACTTATTGTAAAGTTGAAACCTTATTGGCTCGTTTCTAGCTTTAATCTCTGTGAATGCTCATTTAATATCCGAGCCTCGCCTTGTCTGCTGTTTGGAGGATGAAACCTCCCCACCTAGTTGTCTCTCTTGCTCCTGCTGAAAGGAGCTGGCCGATGTTTCCAAAACAAGAGGGATCTGCTGTTCAGAAGTCCCCTCACCCCTGATATTTCCTATGGTTTCTTCTATAATTTCCTCCTTGGAATAGGGGTTTAGCCTCTGTCTTTTTCCCCTTGCTAGTCTGTGGATGCCCCTATGGGTGTGCCCTCTGTTCTATCCCTCTTTTTACCTCTTTCCTCATTATGAGGAGTTTGCAGCACAGGGATTTCAGGTGCCTTTATTTGTGTTGTAGGGCTTTGTTCTTGACCCTTTTCATGAGTTGAGGATGGTTGCTCTTCCATTGTGCTTTGATGTTCTCACTGCTCAATGTCCTTTCCCTTTCCTGCAGGTAAAATGGTTTCTTTAGCTGGCTACCGTGAAGATGTAGCAGTTGATGTGCTTGCTCCAACCGGTTGAGGCTGTGTGAAGGTGACCTGTGCAACATAATCCAGGTCAATTCTTTTCTCAATTTCTTTCATATCTTTCTCTAATTTTTCCTCTTCAGTAAGCTCTTCATCATCTAATGTGCCCTCTACCCATTCTTGTTGATTGGCATATTGTTCAATGTAGGGGATTGGCTAGTGCACATATCCTGAAAGCCTGTGTTTGATTCTTCTAACGCTTATGAAATGTTCAGGGTCATATGGTGCCCAGTAGAAGCTTTGTTTCAACATGAGATCTTGTCTTAGCATATTGTCTGCATCCTTCCATGCTTCTTCCCTTTTGTTGAAAACAAAGGGACCCAATTGATGTCTGATTTTAAGCTGTTCCTTCTTGTTTTTCCCATGGAAATGAGTCAAGTCTACATTACTGAACTACCTGAAATACTCCAAGGCAAAAAGTCTCATGGGGACATATCTTGGCAGCTTATAGGGGGACAACTCACACCCATAAATTCTTATCACTATGTGGTTTTGGTAGAAGTACCAATCACCAATTTTGTAGCCCTTTGAAATGTTGGGTTGTGTTATATTCTTTCCACATAGTTAACAGGGGATTTGAGGGGTACCTGTAATCCCACTTTATGGGGTCCGGGGCAGCGCCCCGGAAAATTTTGGTTTTGGACCCTATGTTAGGTTGGGCGGACCCACCTATGGTTTTGTGCATGATTTTCGCACATGTTTTTTGGACGCGATGGTTTTCGGTCCATGGTATTGGATCGATGGTCTTTTGGTCCATGGTATTGGACGTGATGGTTTTTCGGTCCATGGTATTGGATGCTTCGGCATGTATAAATATGTATTGTAACATTGAAAGGAACATAATGAAAAATCAAGCTGGTAGTCTCGGTTTTGAGATCCAGTGGGAAATCTCTGTGTATATGTGTTTTATGTGTTATGCTCTCGCATTTTTATTTTTCCTGTGATTTAGAATTCGTATGCAGGTAATTTTCTGTACGGGGTTAAAACCTACATTTGGTATCAGCGCTGTTTTGGCTTCAAGGGGACGCCTTTGTTGCTGAGGGGTTTCGCTCGGGCCTGTCGTAGACCCTATTCAGTGGGAGATCTGCGAGATTGATTCTGGTGGTGAAAGAAGATGGCGAGCAACGGAAAGATAGAGATTGAGAAGTTCAATGGTCAGAGTTTTGAGTTGTGGAAACTCAAGATGGAGGATCTGTTGGTGGATAAAGATCAGTGGATCGCGGTAGATCCGGGTACTAAACCAACGGGAGTGACCGATGAAGAATGGAAGAAGTTGGATCGGAAGGCAAAGAGCACAATACGATTGTGTGTCTCATATTCAGTATTGCTGAATGTATCAGGAGAAGCTATGGTGAAGGCTCTGTGGGACAAGTTAGGGACTTTGTACCAATCTAAGTCTCTGGTGAATAAACTATTCCTACGGAAAAAGTTGTATAACCTGGGGATGAAAGATGGAGACTCGGTGACAGAGCATCTGAATGCGTTTAACACTGTGGTAAGTCAGTTATCATCTATTGATATTAAAATTTCAGATGAAGATAAGTGCATCAGTTTGTTGTGTTCTCTACCAGACTCGTGGGATAGTCTGGTTATTGCAATAGGTAGCAATGCAACTGCTTTGCAGTTTGATGAAATAGTCTCAGCCTTGCTGACGGAGGAGATGAGACGAAAAAATATGGACAACCAGAATGGTGATGCCTTGTCTGTACGAGGAGGGTCCCAGAACAGAAACAAAAATAAGTCATCGAGTGGGAGATCTAAATCTAGAGGGAGATCTAAATCTCCAGGAAAACCTACAAAGGTGGTGTGGCTGGAAATGCGGAAAGGAAGAGGCACTATTAGAAGGGGAGTGTATCTAAAAGGCCCTGATAAAGGAAAGGGATCTGATGATGCTCCTTCTGCAGAGGCGATAACCACCTCAGATGAAGGTGGGGATGTGTACTTGGCTTCTTCAAGTACACATGTAGATCATGAGGCATGGTTGATTGACTCAGGTGCATCCTTTCACTTCACTCCCCATAGAGAGTGGTTCTATAAGTATGAGAAATACGCTGGTGGTGATGTCTTCTTAGGAGATGATAGGAAGGCTAGAATCATTGGCCGTGGAAAAGTAAAGTTGAAGTTGCAAGGTGGAAGGGTTAGAACTCTTCCGGGGGTTCTGCATATTCCTGCGTTGGCATAAAATCTGATTTCTGTAAGCAAGTTGGATGATGCAGGTGTAAAGATAGTGTTCAAGAAGGATACCTGCAAGATGATTCGAGGAGCACTGGTATTGATGCGGGGAGTTCGGATTGGAACTCTGTACAAGCTGCAAGGTAGCATTGTTGTTGACGGGTGCAATAGTTCTATGGTTCCTGAAAATGGAGCAGAAAATCTAGTGGTCTCTGGAGAGAAGACCATGTTGTGGCATCAAAGGCTTGGACATATTGGAGAGAAGGGCCTTCGAATACTTCATGGTAAAGGTATGGTAGAAGGTATGAGTAATAGCTCTCTGGATTTTGATTTCTGTGAAAATTGTGTATATGGGAAGCAGAATCGGGTGAGTTTCCCCTCTGGTGGTAAGAGGACGAAACAAATATTAGAGCTTGTGCACAATGATGTGTTTGGACCTGTGAAAGTCCATCACTGGGTAAGTCTGTGTACTATGTATCATTTATAGATGACTTCTCAAGGAATACATGGATATATTTCCTTAAGAAGAAATCTGAAGTCTTTGACAGGTTTAAAGAATTTAGGCTCTGGTGGAAAATCAGACAGAGAAGAAGATAAAGGTGCTGAGGACAGATAATGGTGGAGAATTTTGCAGCAAGGAATTTGAAGAATTCTGTAAGAAGTGTGGTATAGCACGGTAGAAGACTACTCCATATACACCTCAGCAAAATGGAGTCGCAGAAAGAATGAACAAGACGTTCATGGAAAGGGCAAGAAGCATGCTCAGTGGTGCCGGGTTAGGACAGGAATTCTGGGCAGAGGCGGTGGATACTGCATGTTACTTGGTCAACAGGTCACCTTCATCAGCGTTGGAGGATAAGACTCCACAAGAAGTATGGACTGGTAAGAAACCCTCTCTTCCACATCTGAGGGTATTTGGATGTGATGCATATGTACATGTTCCAAAGGAGAACCGAACCAAGTTGGATAGTAAATCTGAAAAGTGCATCTTTATTGGGTATAAGGATGGTTTAAAGGGTTATAAACTTTGGAACCCAGTCACACGGAAGGTTGTGTACAGCCGCGATGTGGTGTTCAGAGAGGTGAAAGATGGTATTAAACATGAAGTCCAACCAAAGGAACCTGTGAAGATAGAGTTTGAACTAAAGGAGGAAGAATCAGACTCTGTAGCAGAGGAGGAATCAGAAGATGAAGAGCCACAAACTCCGGCTGTGAGAAGATCAGTTCGAGAAAGAAGGCAGCCAAAAAGGTATAGTCCATCTTCTTTCTATTCAAATTTTGTTTTATCTATTACTGACGATGATCCCAGACTATGAAGGAAGCAGTAGATTCAGAGGATGGAAAACTCTGGAAAGAGGCCATGGTTGATGAAATGACATCTTTGCACAAAAATGAGGCATGGGATCTAGTGGAGTTTCTGGCTCGAAGGAAACCCATTGGTAGCAAATGGGTGTTCAAGAAGAAGACAAATGTAAAAGGAAAGGTGGAGAAAAACAAAGCTCGATTGGTAGCAAAAGGTTATTCCCAGGTGTCGGGAATTGATTTTGGTGATATTTGTTCTCCTATTGCCAAGGTAACTTCTATTAGATTACTTTTATCTGTTGCTGTTGCTTTTGATTTTGAGGTAGAACAGATGGATGTGAAGACAACATTTCTTCACAGGGATCTGGAAGAGGAGATCTACATGAAGCAACCTGAAGACTTTGTGGTGAAGGGTAAGAAAGAACTGGTATGTAAGTTAAAGAAGTCTCTGTATGGGTTAAAACAGTCACCAAGGATGTGGTATCAAAAATTTGATACATTTATACGAGAACTTGGCTTCACCAAAAGCAAAGAAGATCATTGTGTGTATTTTAAATTAATTGGTGACCGTGTTATTTATTTGGTCCTGTATGTGGATGATATGTTGCTGGTTGGAAATGACAAAGAAATTATCTAGGCTTTGAAGACCCAATTGTCCTCCAAATTCGACATGAAAGATCTTGGTGCTGCAAACTATATTTTGGGCATGGAAA
>APFE030548825.1:0-21663 GCA_000404065.3 Pinus taeda
TAAATTATGATATTTTAAATTAATTAATTACATAAAATTATATTTTTAAAATATCAAATTAATTTATGTGTGTGTGTGCATTTTCATTAATAAAACTTCTGGTTAAATTATAATGGCTATTTTTATGATTAAAGAAAACATTGTGTTTTCATAAGACTTGGATGAATAGCTAAAACCATGTAGTCTAGCTAGTAGACTAAATGGTTGTTTCTCCAATGTTTTTGTTCTAGATTTTACTCACAATATAGTAGAAATTTTTAAGAATCATAAGTTTAGGTTATTTAATTCGCAAAGTTTGAGTACATCATGAATTTTTTATGTTGTTGAATCCATTTATATACCTAATATTTCATTTTAAACAATGAGAGCCTAGTCTAATAAATAAATGAAGTTGTCATTTTCAACGCACCTTTTTCTTCAATTTTGCCAAAAATCCAATAGATATGTTTATGAATAGTATGTTTAAGTTGTTTAACATGAAAATTAGTCTAAATATTTTAGTTTTTTTTTAATGGTAATAAATCCATTTATGCATAAAAAAATCCACCTTCAACAAAAAGGAATAACAATGTTGCTCAAATAATGTCTCCAAATTCCAACTATAAAAGTCTTTTAGTTAATTAGTGAAACTGTGCCAACAAAAATAGTTAAGAAATTTCTTATAAATATATATCAATGAAAGACTAATTCTAGGTGAAGATATTTTTCAAGATCAAGAGCTTTAGATATTATGTAGGTTGTAGGGCTAAAGGGGCAAAAGAATTACACCATTTGTCTCCTCCCTCTCAAGGTTTGTACCCTAGCATATCCAAACTTGTGTTATGCTACTTAGTGGATTATTCAGTTGACCCCCTCTCCACATTTTCTCATCGAGGAGTGCTAAGATGTAAAATGTCATCAAGGGTTTCCACCCTTAGTTTCTGTAACTTGGGTCAGCTTTATGAGATCCACCCTTGGTCTATGGACCATGGGATTATATAAAAAGGGAGGTCTTAGAAGAGTGTAAGGCAATCTTTAGTTCATAGTTGATGTTGATGAATGTAATGGTTCTATGAGAGCTAAGAGCAAAGAATCTTAGTGTGGGAGAGAGGCTCTACAGTTGTGTGTGTAGAGGCCTAGGGTTGAAATCCACAGGTGAGGGCGTAGACCCTTGTAGCTGTGTGAACAGAGTAGTTATAGTGTGTAAAGGAGATCTGAACATAATTAAAGAGAATTATTCTGGAATTACTTATGTATGAACTATTTTACTTCTATTATGAATGCATTCGATTATGTTATGTTGAATACTAGGTTTATGATTTAATGTTGTATTGATGCATGAATCTATGTGTTTTACTTTTTTATATGAATGCAAGTAAGAATATTTGTTTGTGCAAAGATAATTGTAGTGCATGGTGAAGTTATCAACTACTTAAGCTAATTTGGGTAAATACAATAGTAAGAGTAATTACAGAGGCGTATAAGTGTCCAACTTGCCTATTTAGGGTAAGTGAAGGACGATCGTAGACCTTCGCGAAGGTCTCCAAGCCGAATAAGAAAAGTATATTGATAAGCCTTAAAAAATTTATCCATCTGTGTGAAGGAAGGATTAGGGTGTAAAACAACATCACTACCATCTCAAGGTGTGGAAACTTGGTTTTTTCATCCCCCAATACTACTTCGGGTGAGACTTCAGTCCACACTCCATGGATTGATGTCGAAAGGGCCAATAGTGTAGGGATTTTCTTGGCTAATTAACGTTGATCCTGGGTGAGGGCCCATCAAGCCAACAAATGGTTACTTTGCAAGGACCAAGATCTGCATAAAGACATGTGTGATGTTGCGTCACTGGAATCCAACTAAGAAAGAGATTGAAAATTGGTCGGATAGAAAGATCCATGAATCTGCGATTGACAAAAGAACAGTGGTTGGATAGATATTTGTACATAGAGATACACAACATCTTCTTTTGTTCCTTCTCGATCAAGTTATATGAGTGGATCGCAAAATTGGTAGACGGCCAAGGAAGATGGAGGCTTGATGGTCTAATAGTCTAGACACCAAATTTAGTGTAGACATTAGAAGCCTATGAAGATAGGATCACATGTGTTGTTGGTCATTGGCTCAATTGTATCATAGGAGGATGTGCGATAGAGTTTACGGTCAATACCTAGGTTAGCTATATCAAAGCGGAGCACCACTCATCAAGGGGCCATGGGGTAAGTATTTAAAGTCTTCAATTACTTGGATTAAGATGCTTTTGTTTAAAAAGTCGGTTATGCATCTACATTGATGTTTGGGGCCACTAGGAGTGTAAAGACCTTCAGAAATACACGGAAAGTAGGCCTTGAATATAGTCCACTAATTGAACCTCCCCTGAGTGATGATGAGGAAGCAACACAGGCTTCTCTGTAGAGTGTTGTTCAATTGATAAAGTAAGGTTCCCATGAATAACCCATCCACCCACACCACCTCCAGCTTCACCTTTGCCACATAAACCTTTTCCTACACCATCGCCACCTAAGCCACCGTTTAGTATGGTGAACTTAGTAAAGCTACCTGTGTTGAAAGGCTTTGAAAATGAGGATCTTTACCAACTTTGGTTCGTCACAAAGGCTGTATGGGAAGCTAAGGGTATCATATATGATAAAATGAAGAAATCAACACTGGTTAGTGTTTTGCACAATCACACAGTAACATGGTACATTAAGTACTGCACTGATAACCTGACATCTGTGTTGGTAGCTATCCAAACCACACTAAATAAATAATTCAGTAGACCTAAGTCTAAAGTGCAATCAATTCTGGGATTCAAAGAGATCATGATGAAGCCTCACAAGACACCCTTGGATATGGATCATAAATTCAAGTGTATAATCCACGAAGCTCACATGAATCTGATAGACGGGAAACATCGCGAATGGTTTTTGGCCTCACTCCTACCTCATCTCAAGGTTGTGATATCACAAAACAAGATTGGGACCCGGGCGGAAGCCCTGGAAATTGCGATGAGATTACATGAGACACTGATACAAGATGTTAATTTGGGGGTTCAATAGATTCATGCAGAGTTGCAGAACCTTTACCTAGAGATTTAGACTCTGAAGAAAGATAAAACAAATAGGCTAGAGGTGTGCGAACAAGTTTGGTGCTTGAAGTGAAAAAGTCAAGTGCATGACATAGATCACTATCCAGTCTTCGAAAATTATGTTGCACGAGGGGGACCAATTCCTCTAAGGCTGGAAGCTTAAACAAGATTATGTACAGGGCTTGCGCTATGGTGTGCTCACTGTCACGTAGTTGGAAAACATGTGACAGACAATTACCATTTGTTGTAGAAATTTCTGTACACACCACAACAACTCTTCTGCAACTTCTGCCAGTCAATGGGTCATGGTGAATGCAATTGTTGTAGTTACAAGTTAATGGTGGATAGAACGTCTGAATATAAGGTTCAGGCACAAACCCAGCCTCTGAACCAAGGTATTGGAGGAGCACGAGGTGAATATCAAGGGCACAGATGAGGATGAGGTGGAGGAGGACCTCGTAGAGGTTGGGGACAAGTTATTTGTTACAACTATGAAGGGTCGGGACACTACATGCAAGACTTCCCAAATCCTACATGTATGTCATGCCGATATTGTATTCAGTTTGACCATGCAACTAAGGATTGCCTGGTATTGCTAGCTAAGATATGTGAAAATGGGGCACAACCTTTGTAGCCAACTCAAAACCTCCAGATGATGAGGGATGCAACTTACAAAGAGTATCCCAAGGTAAATATTGTGCTGCGAAGTGGGATGAGGACTCGCAAATATAAGGAGAAGTAGCCTAAAGAAAGTGAATGGGTCTGCAAAGCTATAGAAAGGGAGATCGAATTTGATTTGAAGCATGCACAGAAAACAAATTTTATGGAAGCAAAGAAAAACTTCGTTGAGGCCTCTACCTCAAGAATCTAGGACAATCTAGCTGAAGAGATGGACCCTTCAGTTCTTACTACTTTCTTGGAGACCTATATGAAGCTGTTGTGTGATAGCAAAGTTGTGAAAGGAATACATGAACTCATAAATAAGTGTTCTGGGAAAGAAAACACTCATGATGGACAATGCGTAGTCAAGAATATTGGTAGGCATAAGGCATGAATGTGGCACGAAATGAGGCTCACTGCATAGATAGGAGAATATGAGATGGATCAAGTAATTTTGGATCTGGGGTCGGATGTGAGTGTCTTACCTAAACAAACCTCGAAGAGGATGGGGAGACCTACACTACAATGGTATCAGATGTATTTAAGAATAGAAAATCAACAGAAAATCATCCCCATAGGATGATTACAGGCAGTGATAGTTGATATTGAAGGCACGAACACATTTTCTGACTTGGAAGTGATAGAGATTGTGGATGATAGAAATCCCTACCATGCGCTCCTTTGGATCGATTGGGCCACCGACATGAATGGGTAATCAATTTGAAGAAGTAGAAGATGATATGTTTGAATAAATCACTTCACATAGTAGTTCCCTTAGACCTTGCAGAAGGACCACGCTATACGGAACCAGTCTACAATTATGACAGTGATCATCATGTAGACCAGATCTATAAGATAATAATGTGAGATCAGGATTGGGTGATGCCGAAAGTAGATGGATGCAGTTCTTGGTACCGCAAAAGTTCCTGCACATCAGATTGAGATAAGGAGTTGGAACACTGGAAGAATCAATTGCATGAAGTATCTACTCTATGTTGTAATATGATGACCATGTCATTATGCTATGTATCATCGGAGGTAAGGAATTTTGCCTACTATGATGGTTTAACTAATGTCGATAACATTTTGGATGCATTCGAAAGGTAAGTGCAAGAGAAGCATTGTTTCCAGGCCCTAGATTGGGTGTTGTGCGCTATAACTATGAGATGGTGGACTACGCACAAGGACAATTTTAATGATTGGTACGTATATCAAAAGATGATGAGATTGTGATTTGGTCACCCAGAAGTGCGGCTAACAAAGAAATGTGATGGAAGGGATGATCCATTCGATCACCTGGCCAAATGCACTAAGGTTTATGGAGAGGAGCCTCAGCCTGAATAGGTGCATTTGTTTTTTCATACTTTTGATGTAATACAGTTGAACTAGTACCTAGAAATATAGCTCTACATTGACATTGAAGAATGGGATGTTTTGTGACAACAATTCTTGCTGATGTTTAGCTTTGAGAATCTGTTTGAGAGTATTAAGGAGGAATTGTAGGAAGTTAAGGAAGTAATCTTCAAAGTACCACAGGATCCCTTGGACTTAATTCCACCGGATTGGACCACCTAGCTAAGCCACGTAATGGAGTGCTACAATGTGACTATCGAAGAAGAGTATGAGAACCCGAGGAAAATTATAATCCGAGAGACTGAAGGTCACTACAAAGTTGAAGGACCACAAATTGAAAATTCAGTTATCACAACACAACTGAAAACAAAACAATTGAACATTGGGATAGATGTAGAGCCAAAGTTTGCAAAGATTGGGGACTACTAGGATGATGCAACAGTGGATAAGATTGGTAAATTGCTATGTAAATAATAGGACTTGTTCCCTAATAAATTCCCAAACCTGAAGGGGATAATAGGGGACCTAGGAGTCATGAAAATTACATTGAAACCAAATGTGAAGATGATCAAGTAGAGGCCTTAACATCTCAGTCTGAAGTATAAAGAAAGGGTCCATTTAGAGTTGGATAAAATTCTTATTGTGGGCATCATTGAACCAATATAAGAGTCTCATTGGGTAAGCCCAATGGTAGTTCAACACAAGAAACAGAAAGATGAAATAAGGATATGTGTAGATGTTAGGAAGTTGAAAGACACTTGCGTACATGATCTATTTCAAACTTCATTCACTCATGAGGTGTTGGAGAATGTAGGAGGACAAGAGGCATATTCATTCACCGATGGGTTCTTGGGGTACCATTAGATCTAGACTGTGGCAGAGGATAGAAGTAATATGACTTTAGTGACTTAATGGGGATGCTTTTAGTATATGGTGATTCGATTTGGACTAAAGAACGCGTTGATGATCTTCTCGCGTGTAGTCATTACGGTGTTTAAGGATTTCGTTCACAAGTTTTTTGAGGTATACTTCGATGATTGGATGGTGTTTTGGTTGGTAAAGTACAACGTAGATATTCTACGCTTGATGTTGCATACATGCCAGAGGTACCAGATCGTTCTCAATTGGAACAAATGCTTGTTTTGTGTCCCTTTTGGGATCTTGCTGTGTTTCATGATAGGCAGACAAGGATTCACGTTAGACCTTGCTAAGATCATGATCATAATTAATTTGGAGGCACGAAGAAGTGTGAAATAGCTGCGTGCAATGTTGGGGCATACAAGATACTATAGAAAGTTCATCAAAAGCTATGACCATATTACCACGCCAATGGAAAAGCTACTAAAGGAGGATGTTACATTTGATTTGAATGAAGAGTGTCAAAAAAGCTTCAATGTGTTGAAAGAAAAGATAGTCACCACATAGATCCTAGTCTTCCCACATTGGAAGAAGGAATTTCATGTGTATGTCAAAGCGTCATGTATTGCGCTCGAGGCAGTACTAACACAAGCCGGTGAGGGAGAACTTGATCATCCTATAGCGTTCACAAATAGGATGTTTTCGAAAGTTGGGAAAAATTATTCAACAACAGGGCATGAAGGGTTGGCCATGGTGTACGCGCTCGAGGAGTCCATACACTACTTGCTAGGTGGACACTTTAAGATGTATACAAACTATTTTGCATTGATGTACTTGGTGAACAAGCCTGTGTTGGGGGGGAGGAGATATGAGATGGCTAATGATGTTCGAGGAATATGACTTCAAAGGACCAAACCATCTATCGTGCATTGAAATAGGAGAGGAGCCTACAAATTTAGACAAAGGACCGCCTCACACATAGCTCTTTGCAGTGTGTGTTGCAGACAATAAATGTTTTGATATCATACACTTCCAGGTGATGAGAACAATGCTGGAAGCGTATACTGGTCAACAAAAGGAGCTAGTGGTGCACACAATAGACTTTTATGTCATTGCATGGAATTTATATAAAATGGGCTTAGATTAAATTATGTGATGTTATGTACCTGACTTTGAATGAAAGAACATCCTTGTTGAAGCTCATGGAGGAGCTGCAGGAGGATATTATGCAGGAAAAACAACAACGCAAAATATTTTACGCATGGGGCTATGGTTGGTGATGCTTCATAAGGATTCAAAGGCTTATTGTAAGGCATGTGATGCATGTCAGAGGATGGGTAGGTCATCGTGGAGGGATGAGATGCCTCTAAATCCGCAGATGTCATTGTAGCTGTTTCAAAAGTGGGTGATTGATTTTGTAGGACCAATTCAGCCTCCACAAAAGAAGATGGGTTTGTGGTAAATCATCACCTCGACTAAATATTTGACTAGGTGGGTGAAGGCACATCTTGTGAAGGATTTTACAGGGCAAACAACAAGAATGTTCATTTTTGAGTATGTACTGACTAGATTTTCTTTCCTGAAGATTTTGATGAGCGATTGTGGTACGCATTTTCCCAATGAAACAATCAGTGCATTGATGAAGGAGTTGCAAGCTTATCATCAGAAGAGTCTGCCATATCACTCATAGGCTAATGGGATGGTGGAAGAGTTTAATAAGATATTGGATAACATGGTGATGAAGGTCTGCAGTGCATAAAGGAATGACTGGGGTGTGCACATACTCTCCGTGCTATGGGATTATAGGATGACTTGCAAAAAGTTGATTAGACAAATGCCTTTTTCGTTGGTTTATGGCATAGAGGTTTTGATGCCGATGGAGTATATTATACCTAATCTATGCATAGTTGCATTTACAAGAATGGTAGATCATGGAGCCTTGAAGAAAATCCTCGCACAGCTAACAGAGCTCGAAGAAGATATATTTTTGGTTGGATTCCATTCGCAAGTTCAAAAGGAGCATGAAAGGGCATGGAAAAATCAACACATCAAACTACCCACCTTTAAGGTAAATGATTTAGAGTTATTATATGATGGAAAGTTTGATAAATTTCTAAGAAAAATTTAGATACATTGGCTGGGGCCCTATGTCATCAAGGAGATTACCGATGGTGCAGTAATTTAGTTGGTGAAGTTGAATGGAGAGCCATTTTCGAAGAAGGTGAATGGAATTTGATTGAAGCCATACACTAGGGATCTGGCTAGATCGCTATATGGAGGAGGCAGAGTCTTAGCATTCTAGGCAGCTGAAAGGTGGCACAGGAATATAAACTACACTGCCTTGGTTTTAGAGTTACACAACTAGGGAGCTACGCGGAAGGGAGAAATGTCACAGTATTGGTGGAAGCTGTTGAGTATCAAAGAATGTATGTTTCGATGCTTATTTTAGTATCTTTTCATTAGAGCTTAAAAGCCTTTTGCATTAGAAACTTAGATAATAATGAGGATTTATAACAAAACATGTGAGATTAATAGGAAACGCTGATAATTTCCATTCCTAGATGCAAGAGGGAGGAAAAATGGAAAGTGGCCATCCCAAAGGAAAAGACAAAGATGAGCTAACTATTTTCCATGTGACGGGAGACCGCAAGCAAAACAGATCAAAACGGATCAACCTAGGAAAGGAAGCAGAGATACCAACTCGGAGCAGAAAAGGAAAGAAGTGACCCAGGATTAACGATTCTGCGAATCCCTCAGGATCTTAGATCCTGAGGGATCGCTATTTTATCTATTTTCTATATCTAGATATCTCCGTCATCATCCTTATATAAGGGATAGCGTTGTTGGCTAGAAAGGAGAACTTTTTAATGTAATTTCTTTTAAGAAATATCAAGACTATGATCTCTATGTTCTGTTGAAGACTTGAGTTACTGTAATTCTACTTCATGCATTAATACAGACTTGGTTACTCTTTTATTTGTGAGCCTAGATCAATCTTAAGTGGTGTACCCCTGGAGGCTAAGGGCCCAGCCCTGGAGGACACTTGCTCTTGTACCATTACGCATGGTTTCTGTGTGGTTTGTTTATAGATGTGATCTGGTAATCTCTTGTGCTTTAAGGACGTTTATATTATATGCTCTGTTATGTTTAATTCATTTAATGTTCCTGCAAACAAAAGTCTTATATTGACACTGTATCATGTTACCAATCCTTTAAGTGTTGATTAATCTCTACAGGATACTGTCATTCCATTACAGAGTTTATTGCGATTGTGCTTTAGCATTACAGCAGTTATCTTGAAAAGTCTGATTTCACATGATTATTGAATCCTTGAATGTTACTATTTTCATCTTGAGATGCAATCGTATGCTTTTATTTAGAGCAATAACAGAATCAGATTAAGCACGTTGTGTTTCTATGGTTTTAATCGATAGTGATGTTCCATAGTATGTGTACATCTTTTAAGAGTGAAGGATTGATGTTTTGATTGGAGTGATTAAACAGAGTTACAGCTTGACGAACTTGGTTACTGCTTATTTCAAATACTGTTCCATTTTAGTTGTTGTTCCAATTCTGAATTGATGTTCCATTTAGTTGTTGTTCCATTTAAATTGTTGTTCCATTTCAATTGTTGTTCCATTTCAAGATTGTTGATTTGTTGTTTTATCTACTTGCCATTTCTTAAGGACGTTCTCAGGCTGTAGTGAGCATCAGCATCTGCTACCTGGCTCCCAGACCTTTGATCTACTCCCATCAGTTATGAAAGGGATGGGTTATTGCTACCGAACCCTTGGCTGATGTGCTGTTCTATTTCATTGCTATTTCCTTTACTTGCCGTTTCATTTCTATTCATTAAGGATGATCTCAGGCTGTAGTGAGCGCCAGCATATGCTACCTGGCTCCTAGACCTCAGATATGTTATCATCAGTTACGAAAAGGATGGGTTATTTTTACCGAACCTTTGACTGATGCAATGCTTGGTGTGATTTAGCCTTTTGAAGTAGTTAAGTTGTAGACACGCATCTATTTACTTTTGTAGCTTTTAAATAGTCGTACTACGAGCATTACTCTCACAAGTGCTAAGCCTCAAACTGAGACACTCTTTGAAATAGAAAGACATTCTCGGATTGACATATTAATGTGAGGTAACTAGAGGTGAAAGAGACCCTTTTTATAGCTCTACATTTTGGCGTCGTTGCCGGGGAAAGAGTGTAGCCATTTATTTTTTCAGGGTAATGTACGAACCTGCTAGGGAAGAATTGGGTTTTGAAAACGGAAGGTAAGAACCTACGTACGGAGCATGTAAAAGACCTTCTCCTTTGCCTGCTTTCCTGCAGATTTTCTGCTATCTGCTTAAGAAGGATTTAGTAGTTAAACTGAGTGCATGACTAAGCAGAAAAAGCCGGAGAAAAATCCCAAACGTGTACCAAAGCCATAAAAAGCTAAGGGGCCGGTGAACCTTGATATATATATACATATCCCATCTATCCAAGTAAAACTCATCCATCATGTCACTAAAAATATGGAAAATCCCACAAAATCATAAAACTACCCTATTTCCTAGGGATTTGCTGAATGAGTGGTCCTATTTGACCATCTCTGACTGGGCGTGTTTAAGCTTGGGTTGTTCGAACCAATAGGATTTAGTTCAATATTAGTTCCCAAGCTTTCTAGAAATGTGTCCATCTCGTGCCCAAGTGTCCTGCAAATATGACATCCATGAAGCCATTATGGGAATTTCTAATTCTATCCAAAAATGCACTTAAAATTCAATTTTCGTAAAAATATCTAAAAATAGAAAAACTAAATTTATATACCTGAATATGCATAAATACATCAAAATGGGGTGTATGTGATGGAAATTTCATGGAAAATATAGAAATTAAGTGTGTTTTCTTAAGCAAAAGTGGACCAAAAACGAGAGCCAACATCTCCCCCTCGCTGATTCACAAGCATGTCCTCATGTTAGTTTCTTTCTCTTGGATATTTTGACCTCTACTGTAAACCATATGCCTAGTCCTAATGCTTCTATATTTGTTGGTTCTAGTGGACAATCTATCCCCTTGTACTGTTCTTCCTTGTAACTGACAGCTTTATCCTTTTGTTTCTCATACTTTTCTTTTCTGCATGTTTTTATCGTTGAGCCACTTGAAATCTTGTTTGCAAAGAATATCATTCTTTCTTTTCAGTTTTCCTACCTCATTTAGTTTTTCATTTTCCCTGACCAACTTTACATTATTATTCTTATATGCTTTGTGTTGTTTCTTCAAGTGCTTCTCTAATATCCTTTTTATTTCTAATTGATCTGCCAGTTCTTTCATCTTACTCAGTTGCAACTCTTTTTCTAGTTCCAGTGTATCCTTGCCAAATTATGTGGCCTCTACATTATCAAAGTATGATTCTTTTTCCAATGCTTCTTTTTCCAATCTTTCAATTATGCTTCTACTTGTTTCCCTGTATAAAGTGTCTCTACAATCTGTACTTCGGGATTTTTTCTACTTGTCTCTGTTGGGCTCTTTCTCCTATGCCTCTTAGGAGTGGATATGATGGATGCCTCCTTCTCAATCATGATAGTATTGTGTTACTTCTTAGATTGATTTCTTAGATAGAGGGGTGAATTCATTATGCCTCTAGTTTACTGAACTGTTTTGTACTTCTCTTATATGGCATTTTCTTCATGTTGATTTTGGACTAAAAATTATTTCCAAACTAAAAATTATTTCCAGGCTATATCCTCATATTTAGAACCAGATCAATTTTTATGGTATAAAGGGCTTTTTTCTCATAAAACACTTGTCACTTGGTCAATTTTCATAGAAGAAATGATAGAACATTATGAGGATACAAAGAGTAACACCTTCTTTATCCAATTGATAAATTTTGAACAAAAGGGTTCAATGGCAGAGCACATTGAGAACATCCAAAAATTGAATATATGGGTAAATGATATTCTAGAGAAGAAAATGGTTGATGTCTTCATAGGGACTTTAAAGGATAACATTGAACATGAGGTTCATCTTTGGGAACCTGATTCATTGGACAAGGCATTCACGATGGCAAGAAAAATTGAAAGTGAAATTATGGAAACAAGAAATCCTGCTACTCACAACTATAATTATGGAAGTGTTTTTTCTTGTAGCCTTCCACAAACTACAAGGTTTACACCATAACAATTAGAAGAAAAAAGAGAAAAAGGGCTTTGTTACAATTGTGATAGCAAATACACTAAAGGTCGTAAGTGTTCTGAGAAGAAATTATTTTACATAGATTATGAAGATGAGTAAGAAAAGGATCTACAAACATCAAAAGAAGAGGATATACACTAGAAACCCAACCCAGAGAAAGAAGAAATGAATCTGACCATATCTTGTAAAGCATGGAAAGAATTACCACTCCTCAAACTCTCAAGATAGAAGGACATATCAATAAGAGAAAGCTTCAAGAAGTGAAAGATCACATCTAGAAAGAAGAAACGAATCTGACCATATCTTGTAATGCATTGGTTAGAATTACCACTCCTCAAATTATCAATATAGAAGGACATATCAAGAAGAAAAATGTTTAAGAATTGAAAGATCACATCGAGCATCAAGAAATGAATCTCACCATATCTTGTAATGCATTGGAATAAATTACTGCTCCTCAAACTATCAAGATAGAAGGACATATCAAGAAGAAAAAGGTAAGAGTGTTGATTGATTCGGGTAGTACCCATAATTTTATTCATCGTAAAATAGCTAAGGAATTGAATTACTTCCTATATCCAGCACCAGAGTGTCAAGTGATGGTTTCAAGTGAAGGAACCATAAAGTTCTCAATGTTCCATAATATCCAGCTATCCATGGGAGAATATGTATTGAATAGCCCAATTCTTTCCATTCAAATGGGTGGTGCTAATGTTTTACTAGGAGTCCAATGGCTACAAGCTTTGGCCACGATAGTTTTTAATTTTGAAGAAATTTTCTTGAATTTTTTTTGGAAGGAAATGAAGTTGAATTGAGGGGTATTGAAGGGAAACCTAGAAAGATAATAAACTCTAACAACATGAAAAAGCTTCTAAATAAAGAACAACGTGGTGTAATTGCACAATTATGTTCACTAGAGGATCCCACATCGAAATCATGTATTTCTTCAGATCTTCAAAACGTTTTGGACAATCATTCCAAGGTATTAGAGGCTCCCAAAGGCCTCCCACCTATTCGTGATCATTATTGTACTATTCATTTGATTCCACGAAGTGTTCCTCCAACCATCAGGCCTTCCAAATATCCATATGCCCAAAGGAGTGGGAACTCATTCAAAAGTTGCAGAAGATCCCAGTTCAAACAATATTGCGAGTACATGACAAGGAAGGAAAAGTCATATTGGAAGCTGAAGTAGTCGCGGAATTGAGAAATTGATACCTACGAAATATATCAATTTCAGAGTATCTCATCAAGTGGAAGAAATTAGCCGCTGAAGATTCCACATGGGAGGACAAGAATTTATACAGAAGCATCAAGAACTAGTTAAACGTTGAGGACAATAACTTATGAAGGAGAGGGGCATGTTAGGTCCCTATACTAATAATGTAACTCCTTATTGTTATTAGTATAACACCCTTATTATGTTGTTGTGCCCCATAGAAGCCCACTTTTGTTATTACTGTGCCCTCAAATTATTATTGTTATCTCGAATCTGATTATATTATGACCCCTTAGACTTCTATATATAGAAAGGAGGTATTTTCATTTGTATCATCCAAGAATTGTTCATTTGTGTAATGTAAAGTAGGTTTCCCCCTTGAAGAGCCTTATTTCCAAGGCATTCATCTATCTTTTCTATCTTTTTTGTGCTGGTTTCGTAAGATATACATCCATATTTTTAAGGAATATATAACATAACGTTTAACACCTATTTTATATAAGAAATATAACATATAAAAATTTAACAATGTATTGAACATAACAATAAAAATACAAAAATATAACAAGAAATATAATCTAAAAAATCTTAATTAATGACATGTATATATATAATGGAATTGATACACAAAAAAAACAATTCAAAAAAGTACAATTCATTGTTTCCTTAAATTCAAGATAAGATAATACATATGCTATAAAATTATGGTTCAATATTGTAACTTCTATGAAAAAATATCTACATTTAATATAATTTCGTGTGTTCCATTCATATGAAATATGTTAGTGCCAAAATTTTAGGAATTGTATCATGACAATTTATCGATAGTTTCCATTGTCATAGATTTTTCCTGCTTTTTACTTCTTGCCACTGCAACATAGTTACTATGACCAAATGGCTATATTTGGCACATATAACATTTGGTTGGTAGTTTGGAAAAATAATGTGTTTTTTACATTCTTTACATCAAAGAAATTCCCCAAGGGTAGCGTTGAAATAAATAGATATGTATAATTTCAAGCAAGAGCACTTTTGTTTTTGAACCGAGAATATATTTATCATTTTCTCTGTTCTGATGGAGTACAAACCTCTTGTTCCATGGATTGGTTGACAATTATTTGGCATCAATCTATCAACCTCACCTATGAAATATTTCAAAAGAGCCTTCTTGACAAAAAATATCAGGTAATGAAATTTAGTGATTTTTAAATATATCATTGTGATAGAAAGACACGTGTACATATATTAGAACTGTGAATATATTACAACTACATATACACCTACCTATGCACATGACTAATCCATGGATTCGATACATGGCTTGAATTTTGATTGCATTAGTTAACAACATCATATGAATCTAGAAGTCAAAAATCATTTTGATTCAATTGATGCCAACTAAGTGCAAGTTTTATGCATGCCTCAACACCATCAAGGTGTCCTTTCCCACGAGTTGTCTCAAATAAATTCCATGTATTACACATGTTATTTTTTTTATGTAGGTAAGTCAACGAAAGGAATGTTCATAATGATTTAAATTGACCAAAACATCCATTTGAACATACCCAAGGTTATTTAAAAGTGATTTGTTGTTCCTTTAAATTCTTATAAATAATATGAAAACAATGTTGAAAAAAACATGTATCATGCATATGATCATCACTAATGTGGAAATGATTCTCTTTAATCACTTCACAATTATGTTCATTACTATCAAAGCCACCAATACCAAGCTTTGAATTCCTATATAAAACATTATTGCTATAAATACCTGGTCTGAATGATAATATACACTTTGTACTTGCATTTGTAGAACAAATGTGTAATTCTCAGTAAAATCAACAACTCACAATATTATTTCATTTGGGAACACATTGCATGATTGTTTGAATTGTAAGTCCAGGAATTTTTCTATATGAGAGTTCTCAATATATTTACATATTTGTTCCCTATTGGAGGAGCTAGTTGGCTCAGCTGACTAGCCCAAAGTTATGTCTACAAATTTGCAATGTAATGAAGGCTAACTAATGATAGACTAAGTAACATGTTTGGTAAGAAGGTCATACTAGAATAATTGTCCCAAGAGTCTATATATATTTTTTTCTATATACGATTTAATAGTTATGGTTTTGATGTTTTCATATAATAAGATATATTTGTGCTCTTCTAATGGTTCTACATTACTACGTCTCTTTACATATCTGTATATGTTTATCATGTGTTTACTTGATGTCGGTGTACTAGTAATTTTGCGCACTTTTTGCTAGATTACAACATTTGTTCCATATCTAATAGTTAGAAATCGAGTTACAAAACATGAGAGAATAAATGTTAACATTATACGAGATACATTTATGTTGGGAGGCAAAGATCAATAATTATTTGAAGAACTACACAGAAGCAAGAGCTAATTTATTATAGAAGCACATGAATGCTTTATAGAAGATTCCCCATTCGAAATCAATAATTACCTTGACCATGTCTTCCATTGGAAAACCTCAAAGAAAAATTGACGCTTGGATGTTACTCAAATTTTCAAACAACAATCGAACGAATTTACATGAGTGGCTAGAGTACATTCTCAAAGATTATTATGAAGAGAAAGAAATAGAATACCAAACCTCAATATAATGTATAGAGACTATATTCTACGATGACTTGCAAAAAAATTTCTTTTGCACAATCCCTACCCTTTTACAGAATTTCCTTCTTGAAAAGGGTATAGGACATATTGTTAAGTACAAAAAATCGTTAGTGATACTAGCCAATACCGATTAGAATAAACATCAAACCAAGTGGTGAAATTTTATTAATGCTCAGTGTAAAGATACAAAGGAAGTGTGGGATTATTTCATAAGAAAATGATCATTTCCAAGAGATACCTCTCCATGAGATGACGCTAAGTCAATTTGGAATAAGGGGTAATGCATTGTGGGAAGTAAGGAAGAAAAAATAAAAGAAATAAATAATATTGGAGAATTGCATATAACTTACAAGGATGGAATGAAGAAAGTCGAATTCCAGGAAAGAACTAAAAGAAGATAACTGGCCAAATAGTGATCGAGAAAAGAAATAATCATCCCATATCTAAAAAATAGCATAGAATAAGAGACAACAACACTGAGAGAAAATTGGAGAACCAGAATATGAGAGGAAAATAATGCATAATCATGAGCGTGGGAATGAAGATGCACATAACTCAAAAAATTTGAGGGTGTAGCACAAACTGCATCGATAGAGAATGAAGGTCTACCAATAGCCACTAGAGAGCAACCATATTTCATGGAAGTCAATGAATATTGTCCAGCAATAAGAAAAACAACAACTGTAGTAATAACAAGTCACAACATTTGAGAATTTGTTCAGTCGTAAAATTATTCCAAAACATGTGTAGCTTGATATAATGAACAAAAATAAATAAATTCCCAAGTGAGAAAAACATATGACCAAGAACAATAAAATAATAATAATGAAGACAAGAAAATGGCTCAATTCATTGTAGTCTTAAGAAAATGAGGATTAACATGGTTTAAGAAACTCAAAAAAAAAACAACTTGTCAAAAAGTGAAATTAAAACTAGTTTTATTACATTATTTAAAGCACAAGATGTCAAGAACCTTGCAACCTAATAATTAAAATAAATCAAGAAAAGACCTAACAAATCTATACATGAGCATGATAAATGATTCAAAGATTTATCGATCCAGATTCCATATACCATCGATGAACATATTCTAGTTTGATGTCATGTGGTTTCTCTATTACATAAAATATGAGGTCCACTTTGAATGCATGAAGTTAGAAACTATGAAGGGGCATTGAAATTAGCACAACAAATTGAGAAAGATGATGATGGCCAATTAACTATATTAACAACTCATAAAAAACTTGGAGCTAAAAGAGACCATTTACAAAACATTACAATGCAATTGGAACTCCAAGAGACTCATCTTTGGTTTACTAATTTCCACATGGAAGGATATATGTAAGATACTTGTAAATTTGTAGATTATTTTGATCAATATGATCAAAGAATACAGTTCGACATGTATTTTGATATCTTCCAAGGTTCCTCTAACCAATCGACTAAAGGTTACATTAAAATTGGAAACTAGGTACAAATTCCACATTAGGACAACTCATATGATGGAGATGATTATTTCATTGGATCCATCTTTCGAGATGTCCAATTTTGATATAAATATCATCTCATTCTAGCTAGTAGAAATGGAATTTTGAATTTATTCTCTCTCATGAAAAAATTTTCAAGGTTAGCCTCAATCAAACATATGCTCAAAAGTCGAATAGATGTGCCTCCTCACCCTCCACGAAGTGTATAAATAGGAGTGAGCTCTCTCCTCAATTTTACATCACTTGTCTCATCACATATCTCTCTCTCTCCTCTCTTGATTGGTTTGTACAACTTGGAGGCAACCTTCTTTACTTCACAGTTAAGAAAGGAGGAAAAATTTGTGGATTGTTTTTCTAGATAAAAATATTATAGGGGCAACATTTACTAGCACTGACCCTTGTTGTTTGACCAATTTTTGACTTTATTTAAGATGAAGAATTTTTTTCTTTTGGAGGTCACATTTATTGGCACAAATATTGAGGATTTTTGGATAGTTTCACCATGGTCGACTTCAGTATTCACTTCAATATTGACCATAGAAATTATGCCAGTGATTTATCTCTCCTTTTGACTGAACTATTTTGTTTTGAATTTAACTCTCTTAGAAGGTTGAATTGATTTTATATGGACTGAGCTACATGGATGACATTTTGGTGCTAGTTTGACCGGCATTGAGTTTCTAGTTAGGTCTGCATTTGACTATTGTTAACTGTTGATTTTGTCACGAATTGTTTGGGAAAGTTCATTTGATTTTTCTACTCTCTCTCTTTCCTAAAATATTGAAGATTAATAGGAAGATTTCATCAAATGGTTTCCCCATATTGGGGTTTTCCCCTGGCATCCACCACATCTTGTGTCCTCTCGTCTTCTCTTTTCTTCTACAGATGTTTTTATGTTCTAACTACATTTACCATCAATGTGTTTAAGATAATGTGATTACTACTCGAAATAATATGAAATTTTCATAGACATGGTAAGGAACATTGAAGTAAATTATGCTAAACCATATAAAATACCAGTGTTGTATAAAAATAACATTTTACAATTGCTTAGGTTAAGATGCAACCCAAGAAAGAGTGAGGACAACAAATCACTAAAGGAAGTTGTTCGACAATAACTTGGAACTAGTCCTAATGACAACTAGATCTTACTTCAAATATGAGGATAAGATTAAGGATAACTATGAGTATCATGCATGGAATGTCTCTAGATATGACATTGGAATAAAATTATGTCATGGACTATGTCAAAGTAAGAGTATTGGAGTTTTGTTCAAATGCATCCGAAGCTGCACAAAAAAAATTACAAGAAAGGTGAAGTTAAAGCTAATAAAATCATTGCTTATTCTATTCACAAACCTTTGGTTGCCAATATTTCTAATCAGGAAACATTTAAGGTGATGTATGACAAGGTAGTTAGGATGTTCAATGTAAATAATGAAAATGTAGTTCTCTTTATCAAGAACAAGTTGAAATACATCAACATGGATAGAGGAGAATCCATCCAATCCTACTTCATGAGGATTACCGAGATCAAGAATTATCTCCTATCAATTGGAGAAGCCATTGGTGACAGGGATTTCACTCTTATTTCACTTGGAGGCCTTACAATAGAATGGGATGTGTTCAACACTACCATCCTAAAAAATGACAGGATTCTAAGATTTGATGAATTATTGGCTAGATGCACTCAAGGAGAAATAAGGATGATGGAAAGAGACAAGACATCGAATGGAATAAATGATACTACCTTCTCTTCTCATTCTAAGGGGAAGAACAATTTTGGTCCATGAAGACAAGTTCAAGGGCTGAAAGAAGGAAGAAAAGGAAGATTCTTCAATTGTAACATGCTTGGCCACTTCACTAGTGTCCTTAGCAACAGGTTACTCAAAGAGATGATGACAACAATAATAAAAAATTCAAACACAATGGAAATCAAAGGAACAAAATGTTCAACAAAATTGTAGTATTCTATTATTCATCAAACTGAGAAAGCGTTTTGACTATTCTAAAATACAATACAAAGTTACAAAAGGAGTGACTGAAAAATAACACCAACTAGAGGAATATTGTATTTTCGCCCTTTACCATCAATAGGTCAACAAGAAACATAAAAACACATTGGATGATGGGAACCTTTAGGCTAAACATTTTCAAGTTGGTAATATGGTAATACTATATGGCATTAAAGTTAAAGGCTAGGAGAAGAAACTTGAAATTGTCTGGTTAGAACCATTTCCTATTGAGGACATCTCACCTTCAAGAGTTATAAAATTGAAGACTTTGCAAGGGAAAATTCTCAAATCACATGTTAATGATGCATGCCTTAAGAGATATATAGCTTATTAATATTTAACATAGATTAGCCATAGGAATGTGGATGAACAAGCTAACCAATTAATATGTAAAGGACTAAACTATTAAAAAGATAGAGCTAATTGAATTTTATTAAGTTATTAATTTTTTTTTATTTTTGCATTTTAAAATTAATTCAATTAAATTAATTAGAAAGTAGTTATAGATATGACTGACATAATGGTCAGTTGAATAAGAAAAGTAATTGGAAAGATGACCTAGGTAACTAGATTAAAACAAGATAATGGAGAAGGAGCATGATCTTCACAATCTCCTTAGGGAGAAATAATGTTCAAAATGACAACAGTATAAAGAAGAACAACATATAGAATATAAGGGAAGAACTGACTTGGATCACGAAAGAAGAATCTTGCAGAACAAACACATACAGTATGATTTGATAGTTCAATGAGCTAGAAAATAATAATTGGCTATTCATTTGCAAGTAGTTCCAGAAAATCACTCATGTCTAACAACATAGCTTATAACCCTCATAGAATATATCATAAAAGACAAGTAGAGGGACCCATCAACTAGAGTAATCAATTGTGGTTTTCTCTTTCCGATAAGTTACATGTTCCTTACATACCATTATCATCAAATGATCAGTAGAGGTTATTTCATTTTTTTTCACAATTACTATCCACTACGTGGGAAAAGTGATGAGTAAAAGGAATGCACGTGCATGGTGACAATCAAAGAGTGAAGCATAAATCGAAGAGACAATTTTGAGGGAATCAATCAAGTAATAATCACAACACAATTAATTTCACTTCTATAAAAATAAAAAATCCCACCGATTTTTTGAAAATATTGCTTGAAATTCCAGTTGACACCCTATACAACTTGGATGATATCCTTGATAGCCCAAAAATTGTCTTTTTTTACTTTGAGATTCTTGATTACCTCTGAACATAGCAACTTTAATATGTTTTATTCATATAAAAATTAAAGGCAGGGTATGATGAAGAAGAGATTACACTCAAACCATGAACTAAATCAATATTTGACCTCATTGGAAAATTGAATTGGGAATACACATACATAAAATCAAATAGGAAAAGGTTGAGGAACCTACATGGGAAAATAATTTTGAATCCTACCTCATGTAGGCCAATATGAGAAATAAATGGAACTCCCAGACTTATTTCTTAGAGAAATCCAGCATTCGCAACATTCTTCGCACTCTGCTAGTCGTAGATTTGAGGGTGGGGGAGATGTTGGAGGAGCTAGTTGACTGAGATGACTAGTGCAAACATATGTCAGAAAATAAACATTGTAATGAAGGCTAGCTAATGATAGGTTAAATTTCATGGAGGTTTTAATATTGAGATCATGATTTTAAGAACCATGGCCCTCTAGTCAGTTTTGCCCCTCTAGCAAATGCCACTAGTTCCTTATTGGTCATGTCTATTTCAGTTTGACTTGACTTTACTCATTCCCCTAGTTCCTCCTCTACTTGGTCTTAGCCTCCTATTGGGTTGGTGTCATTCTTATCATTTGGCTAGTGGCTCGGTTCCCACGGTTATTCTCCACCTTATTGAGTGGGTCCCTATTCCTCTTCCATCACTACCTCTAGCTTGGTCTCTCATCATCCTAGGCTATGCAGTCACCCACCGTTTCATTTCCTAGGTCAGAGAGTATTTTTTGGCCTCCTCTAGAAGTGTTGTTTGAGGTGGAAATTGAAGCTTCCAATACTCTTGTGGCGTCTGCCCTTAAGTTTAGCAATCATGGGGATTCTAAGTTTATGAAGAGGTATTATTGAGTAGTTCATGGGCCTTTGGTCCTCCCCTCATACAGTTCAAGAATTGATTGCAAAGAACTGGAATCCTCTG